>OX155950.1:26231562-26351483 GCA_944548615.1 Micropterix aruncella
GTGATATGCTATTAAAAATCACACGGGATCACATCTGATGTATGCGGTGCTTGATTGAAGGATATTAATTGAGGTTTAATGGAATTTTATCAAATATTATACAATTTTATCTTATGTTTTAAACTCTTGTAAATATCATATAGCCTTAAGTTTAAACTTCTCGACCATAAATTACGATTTATATCTTATTTCATGGCAACGAGCAAATGAAGTATTTTATTTTTATTTTCATTTAATGGCTGGCTGATAGCGAGCCCAGCAATGGTATATCGTCCTTTTAAAGAGTGGATATATTCGAATTTCAAATCGAATTTTCGGTATGTCATTCCGCATTTAAGAGACGATTCATTGTGTTTTCTTTCATTGTTTTTGCTTTAATTTGTCATTAATAAAGACATTTTATTTTGGTTTGCAAAAGGATACGCTTTGTTTTTGAGATGTGGATGAAGGGCGATCGTTCGCTAGCGATAAAGGGATCCCATTAAACCTACATTGCACTGTCGAAAGTGGTGATCATCCAGGCATACATCTCATTTAAAATAAGCATTTCCCAATCCAGTCCGGGAAAACCTTCCAGCTATGTAAGTGGCTTTTATTATTTTTATTTTTTCATCAAAGTGTCATCCTTTAAACGAATTCATAAAAAAGAAATTTTACAAAAAACCAATCAAATATTAACAATATTATACAATTTTATCTTATGTTTTAAACTCTTGTAAATATCATATAGCCTTAAGTTTAAACTTCTCGACCATAAATTACGATTTATATCTTATTTCATGGCAACGAGCAAATGAAGTATTTTATTTTTATTTTCATTTAATGGCTGGCTGATAGCGAGCCCAGCAATGGTATATCGTCCTTTTAAAGAGTGTATATATTCGAATTTCAAATCGAATTTTCGGTATGTCATTCCGCAGTTAAGAGACGATTCATTGTGTTTTCTTTCATTGTTTTTGCTTTAATTTGTCTTTAATAAAGACATTTTATTTTGGTTTGCAAAAGGATACGCTTTGTTTTTGAGATGTGGATGAAGGGCGATCGTTCGCTAGCGATAAAGGGATCCCATTAAACCTACATTGCACTGTCGAAAGTGGTGCTCATCCAGGCATACATCTCATTTAAAATAAGCATTTCCCAATCCAGTCCGGGAAAACCTTCCAGCTATGTAAGTGGCTTTTATTATTTTTATTTTTTCATCAAAGTGTCATCCTTTAAACGAATTCTTAAAAAAGAAATTATATATATATATATATATATATATATATATATATATATATATATATATATATATATATATATATATATATATATATATATATATATATATATATATATATATATATATATATATATATATATATATATATATATATATATATATCCCCATGCTGGAGCGTCGCAAAGGTATAAAAAACTATTCAGTTATTTATTAATTACGAAGTGATGTGCACACTAGGTCTACGAGAAATAATAACCTCATCAATTATCCATAAATAAGAACTGAATTGAGCTAGAAGGGACCATAATTCTGCTGCATTGAGTATTATAATTATATTCCGAAAATCATGCAAACGATGAATCAGCCATTATTAACTAACACTTTAAAGAAATGGCTAAAAGACAATGATAATTATAGTATAAATGATTTTTTAAACGACAATAATCATGCCTTTGCTATTCATTATTTAATATATTTATTTTATTTTTGTAGGTTTTTATTTTTTTTTATGATCTGACAAATCGTAGAAATATACGTGAGATCAATTAGTTTTAAATAGTTTAAAGGTGATATAATACTGTTCACTACATTATTTTATGTAGGCAAACTTCGAATTTCTTGGATAATTGAAATATTTTGTGGACTTTTTAACCACCTAATTTCCACGGTTTTTTTTATTCTTGGACTATTGTAATATTAATTTTATTAAACTTGGTTTAATTTTAAATGTTATAGTGATGATTTCTAAGAATCTTAAAATATTATTATAATTAAAAAAAACGGTTATTTTAAACTGGTTGGAATAATTAAAAATATAATAAGTAATAATATTAGTGGTTAGTTTGTTATTATAAACATGTAAGTAAAAATTATACGCCCTGTTGGCAAACTGTATCGAATAATTAAGGTGCTACCATAATGCGCCAAGAACGTGTCATCCTTTAAACGAATTCTTAAAAAAGAAATTATATATATATATATATATATATATATATATATATATATATATATATATATATATATATATATATATATATATATATATATATATATATATATATATATATATATATATATATATATATATATATATATATATATATATATATATATATATATATATATATATATATATATGTATATATATATATATATATATATATATATATATATATATATATATATATATATATATATATATATATATATACATATATATATATATATATTTACATATATATATATATATATATATATATATATATATATATATATATATATATATATATATATATATATATATATATATATATATATATATATATATATATATATATATATATATATATATATATATATATATATATATATATATATATATATATATATATATATATATATATATATATATATATATATATATATATATATATATATAGAGTCACCTTCCCTGTCACATCCGAAGTAATCGAGAGCAGGCATATCAAAGTGTAACATTTGATGTAATATAATTTGTAACATTTGATGTATGGTTATCAAGTCTGTCATCACTCGATAACCACTTACTTATTTTATTTTAAAATTTGCTAAATTTCATAATAAACACAATATCTAACGATAAAAAAAGCCAATGATATTTTAAATTATTTACGTTAGGGTATATTAATAAATAATACAAAATATGCCACATGAAACAAAAAAAAAAGAAAAAGGAATGTAGGATCTAAATTGCACATACAAGCACGTCTTCAGCAACCGACTCGCAGTGACCTTTTCGAAGAAAACCACAGAGCACCCTTGAGTCATCAATATATGATATATCGATATATGAGTCGACTAACCTAATCAACAGCAGTAAATAAACTGGCTGACCGATTGCACCAAAATTCTACGTGACAATTAAATATATTGCTACCAAGTTATTGCTTAAAGTTCACGTGTACCCAAGATACTCGTCTTTCAGTGCAGCCACACGTGCATAAAATCACCGAATCGGAGGATACACGTGTTGCAAATTACATACAAAGGGCGTAGGAGTGTATCTTCGGCATAAAGGTATAGGTAATTTGTTTACAACGTTCTCGGGCTCTGCTGAGCTATTCGGTTCGGGATGAATTGAATTCATACCGATCCTTCTGGAGCGTAAAATTATACATTTTTTTTAAGGATTGAAGGCCGGGTCGGTGCGCCTGTGAAGCCTGGTGAACATTGTGGCTGCGTCACTTTCGAACGCATGTCCCGCGAATTCAACCGTGAATTTTCATACTATTGAAATGATTTGCGTTTTATTGGTTCTTCTTGTTTCTTTTTCTTTAACTCTAATGTTTAATTCTTTTTCTTTTGGTGTCATCATGTTGGCTATTACAACTTTGTTGACTGAAACTCTGAGCTACTCTCGGAGATTCCGAAGCCAGGATGTTCTCCTTCGCCTTTTAGATCTTTTAATGGACTAGGTGTAGGACCGTTCTGGCTGTCGAATGATATGCGCAAAATATTCGACTTTGCGAATCTTTGCTGGACACTATATTTGTGTTTTATTTGCAGTAGCGATTTATTTCAGAAATCTTCATTTCCAAATATGTCCGATACCACGTCCGTGTCCGAAACAGATTATACAGAATATTCTTGGATTAATCCTCATCTCAAGAACTCAAATTTTCTCAGTAATATATTTGTTAGTAAGTATTCACTCCATCAAGCAGTATAGAGAATACGAAGAGTCTAATATATAATAACACGGATCTCCAGGTTTAGGCTGATGTTTTTTCAGCATAATAACTTTTAGCATAGCAACTGTATGAAAGCAGAGCCAGTTTCTTAAATGTCTCAATGTTCGAGTGGAGCTAATGGGCCCAGTGAAATTGAGCTATTATGACCCATGTGTCGAGGGTCAGCCCCATTCACGGGTCAACATCTATCCGGTAGCCTCACAGTGGAAGTTCGAGCACGAGTATGACTCCTATGTCACTTGTGTGCCCCTGGGAAGAGTTCTTCGGGCGTCCTGGACGGATTGCGCACCATGCGGCGAAAGCCAATCGATTGTGCATTCCGACAGATAACCGGGGGAGTCTGGAAACGACTTTGTTTTCTATAGAGCATTGGCGGCTGTTCACCTAACGACAGTTGCTCTTGAAACGACCAATCGTCCACCCGACACTGAGTGAAAGACGGGCAAAGGACGCCATGGTCCGCGATGATTCGAACTGAATCGCCGCTCACATTAGGCAGAGGACCCCGGAAGTGACCTCGAACCCGTGACCAGTCGGTAGGCCGGAAAAATCCGGCCATAACTGATAGCCAGGGCGCGTAGATATACCCAGCGCCGCGCGGATTAGAGTTGGAATCTGGCAGGTTAGTTGGCGGAGCTAGACAGTTGATTGTTCATTTCTCTAAGTCACTATTACGCTCATCTCACGGCTGAAAGATCGATCATATGTCTTTATACCAGCCTGGGGTGACGGGTTCGCCCGTTGTAGTCCCAACTGCTCATGTTCAAGTTGTCGTTTAAATTTTAGCCGATATAACGATACGGTCAGTCTTTTCAAGTCTAATTTCATAGACAATAACACTCGTAGATGATGGATTCACAGGCACTTTATTGACTAACACGTCTGTCATCATATATCTGCTGGATACTCCTCTCTAACCATCGTCTTCTTTGATTTGTCTACGGTTGTACCCTGCCACTACTGTTTCTTTTACTGCTCTACTATCATGGATGTATGGTAAGGGAGGGGGTGGAAGGGGAGGGAAGGAAGGGAAGGGCAAAATGGAAAGTCATGCACACATTTTTGTGCTATAATATAGAAAATGCCTATAATATAATAAAATAGCCTTTGACTGACGAAAGTCAGTTTGACTGCGCAAACGCAGTGCTGAGTATGACTTGTGTTTTGAGCACTCTTTACAAAAAAAAAACGAGATTTTTCGAAACAATTTCTTTTTAGTACGACAGTCGTATTTCTATTATACTTCTTGTTCTTAAAAAGGTTTTCAGGACGCGCGTGATAAATACATTTAATATACTACACAACTTCTCAAAAATCGGTTCGATTGGTTTAACCTTACTCTACATACTCATACGATTCGTCAATCGTATCTGAGATGGTTACATAAAAGAAAAACTTAAAAAACGTGCACGTGTGTTGGTTTATTTCGCGGAAGGCCTTTAATATAGCGTGGCATCGCCCACCGAACCGGCGAAAGTGCAAGTGCTGCATCACGATGCAAATGGGTGTAGGATTTCTGCCCGTCTCGAATTCAAAGGGTCGTATTTCTCTACCCTTTTCACTCTAACGCCGCCGCCGCCGCGCTGGCGCGCAAGAGACGGAGCGATGCGATCGGTCGCTTACCTGATCGAAAGAAAAGTGAGATTTCTTCCTGTTGTAGCCGCTTTGGGTCACATTTTTTGCGGCTCCCCAGAGAAGAGATAATAATGTGAGCGATCGAATTGTTTGCGCGGGTCGTGTGTGGATTGCATCAATCTATACAGTGTCTGTAGTATAAAGAAAGCCTTATCCGCCATTGCTGCATTAGGCGATATTTGCACAAGCAGGTAATGGTAAAAGAAATATATAAATAGTTTTTGATTCGGTAATGTATATTGGTGACCAAGACCAACACTTTGTGGCTCAACACGATGCAGCTCATATTCAGTGACCTCCTCAAATGAGTGCCTATCCCGGGAAGGGTAGACACTCAGGGTGCACTGAGAAAAATATTGGATTGATTCTCATATTACCATTTTGTTATTACGGTTTTATACAGAACGATTTATACAGAATTTTAACGATATTACAATCGTAATTTTGTTGAATTATAAGGAATTATTTTGAAACTCTATTACTCGATTATATGTATCAACACTTTCCGTACAGTAAATACAGAAATAACAGTATACTGTAGTTTCAACATGATTAATATGTCCGAATTTTAGAAGCGAGACCCCAAGGCCGCGACGTAATGAAATAACATCATGTTTTAGCCTATTGTTCAGGGTCGGTCACACTCACGGGTCAACACCCATCCGGCGGCCTCCACCCGTGAAGTGCGAGCCCGGGCAGGACTCTAGCCTGAGGGCTGGTTTCCCCCAGGAGTCAATCTTCTGGCGCTCCTGGACTGTTTGCGCACCGTACGGCGTCTGCCAAACGATTGTGCATTATGACTAACAGTCGGGGGAGTCTGGAAACAGTACTGTCTTCTATAGAGCGGGGGTAGGCGACTGCTCTTGAAACGACCATCGGCTACCCGATTCCGGGTAAACAGCCGGGCAAAGGATGCCGTGTTCCGGGATAGATTAGGTAGACACCGTCTCACCGCTTCGTAAGGGAGAGGACCGTGCAAGCGACCTCGAACTCGTAACCTTAGGGAGACCGGAGTAATCTGGTAGCAACTGTAGTAAGGGCGCGAGTGCCGGCCCGCCGTGCAACATACCTGGCAATCTCGCGGAAATGCGTAGGCCTCTTACGGGCATGTGGCGGAGCTTGACGATGGACTGTTTTGTCCTTCTAAGTCTTCTGCTCTCACCTCACGGGAGACAGAACTATCAAATTTCGTTAAAACTTCCTGAGGTGATGGGTTCACCCGTTGTAGTCGACAGCTCTAAATGTCTGTCTGTCAGTCTATTCCTCCACGATAGCGCTCAAACGCTTCGTCCGATTGAGCTAAAATTTAGCATACAGGCATTATTTGGTCATCGCAAGAGTTCAAAAGATTGTGGTTCAAGTCGGTCCACCAGGGGGCGCGCTAGTCATACTTCAATCTTGAAATATTGGACTTAGAGACTTGAAATTCGGTACACAGATGCGTCTTAGAGCCGAAACTACATACTTAAATTTTAGTTTCAATATCTCTTGTACAACCGACACAAAGGAAGAAGAAAAAAAAACAAACATTTTAATCAAATAATAACGTCGAGCCGCCCGAGACACGAGCCATATTAGAAAATATCCATTTTAATACCACGGAAATACTACAAAAATACTAGATTTGTTTAGTGTTTCGCTACTGTCTCTTTCTTCACTTCTGTTTCTTATCTTTCAACAGCGCTATAATTCATGTTACTATTTATACGGACGTCTGAATTTACAATCGAGTCACCGTCTTCCAGTCGTAAGCCTAGCAAGATATCGATCGCTTTCTGCCCGGCGGCAATTATTTATCGGCAGTCGGACAAATCGTCGCACCGCATCGCATCCCAATCTCTCCTCCGCTTGAACGTGGACGTCCCCCTTTATTCGCGGCCGAGGATTTGGCGATGGAATCCGAGAGATTCCCTTCCCGATTCGGCGCCTATTGTCGATCGGGCGGCGGCCAAGTTAAATACCTGCTCCCGTGTCCGCTCTCATTATTCATTTTTGCATTTTATTTGTTCCTTTTACCTGTTTCCAGGACAATGGGAACGCAATCCGACGGCGACGGGCGCAATGCGGACCGAATCGGCACCGGAGGGCGCTTCTAAAACTTTGCTTGCTATAATAGCAAAATAAAAAATACGTGTGGCACTCGGGGACTGCCACGGTAAAGCTATTGCATAGCATTTTTAACAACTTATGCAATTATAATTATTTATTTATTTTATTTTTTCTGATATCAGATAACTGCGCTCTATCGGAAAACGTTGAAATTATTCCGAATCATTTGCGGCTGCGGAAGCAAATGATTCGGAATAATTTAAACGTCTTTCGATAGAGCGCCGCGCACGAATTTTTTATTCAATAAAGCAAAAAAACCGAATTATTCGAAAAAAATCGCAGATAAAAGATAGATAATTAAATTATCTTTAAAATGGTGCAGGTTTCATAATAATACGCCAGAAAGTATTTGCGTAGTAGTCGTTTTTGTGTTCGGTTAGACCTAATTTCACAAATTAATTACACTATGTAATGTAAACAAAATCTAAAATATTCAAAGCTAAGAATATTAGGAAAATGTTCTTGTTTAACATATATTTTTTTCGAATCCTAAGCAGTACTCGTTTAGACGTAATTATCAGTTTAAAATCATTAATTTTCGTTAAGAAATTTCTTCATTTGGTCGCCGCGCTGGCCTACTAGGCCCGCGATAAAAGCTATGCAATAGCTTAAAAGAGTCAAATCATCAAATCAAATATGTCTTTACTAATACTTATGGAGGATGACACTAGTCTCCATAACAATCACTGATTATATAAGGTATTATATTGATCATTGCCATAGTACGTTTTGGCAACCACTCTGCGCCGGCGACATGTACCTACCTAGGCGGCGCTGATAGTCCAGCAAAAATGCTCAAAAAGGCTTTTTCTGTCACGACCACAATAATTCTACAGGAATATTAAATGAACAATCTTTCGTTAATCTCAGTCAAAGAGTTAAAGAAACAAATTGAAAACCTTTCGATGTTTATTAGTTTTTAACGCGCTTTTATTAGGTCGACCTGTATGTAACTGACTATGTAATGGAATCTAAGGTAACTAATATAACCATCTTCCAAGGATCGTAGCGTCATGAAAATTGACAGCTGTATGTAGTTCTGATGACAATACAATAATATGGTACTGTCGAACTGATCTGATGATGGAGTCGGAAGATATGAACTGGAACGTCAAGATGGAACATCGTATCATAGCTGTGTTTGGACTTGTTAGAAAAGTCTCGGAATGAACTTTGACCACGATTAGGTTTCAAGGTCTGATGGTGAAGCCGGAAGATAGGCACTGGCATTCCATGATGGAATATCGTATCATAGCCGTGTTTGGACTTGTTAGAAAGGTCTTGTAATGAACTTTGACCACGTATAAGTTTCAAGGTCTGATGATGAAGCCGGAATACAGGAACTGGCATTCCATGATGGAATATCCTATCATAGTCGTGTTTGCACATTTTTTGGTTTTTACGTGTATTTATAAAAGCGTGTATTTAGTGTTTTTTTTAAACTATTAATTTATTTTTACTAAAATTCAGCAGTTTTTTGTCCAAAAATATTTACTGAATTTGACTGAAAAACTAATACATTTTGAAAGATATTCAACACTATGTCTACGAATAGGACTAAATAACTTATTTTAATACAAATTATACGTTATTTTATTAAAAATAAACACTGCAAGGATGTAGCCCTTGTTGACGCCAGATGGTGCATTACATGATAGTATACCTTACAATCCCAGACCTACTTAGACCCAGTTTATACCCAGACAATCGAATTCAGTCGCATGTCACCTGTCGCCGAGCAACGTGTCACCTGTCGCCGAGTTTGAGCTTCATTGCTGGTAAGTGTTATTCATTCAATCCATTCATTATGCAGATGTCTGAATCTGCTCATATGTTACCGCCAGTTTTCATGTATTTTCTTGCGATTAACAGCGATGTTTTGTTACACTTGTTTTGATCGGCCTGTCAATGGCACGATGCGGTGCTAAGAAAGGCATGTCCATCTGAATATCAGCGTTATAACTTTGACTGGGTGCTTCAGCATATGGAACAGAAACAAGATCAGCGAGATGTTGTTTATGAGATAACCCTTTTCGATGGTGGTCATACAGGGCGAGTTTTTAATTAGTGATATCCTTGTAGTGGGTGAATCAGTACGACAAATTAAGCAAGCTCAGATGTTTTTTTTAAAACAAGACAAAATAAAAATAAAAAATAAGAAAAGTTTGAGAAGCGTTGAGCACGCTGCTCCATCTAGCGGTAGGTAAAATATCGTTAATAAACAATATTACCGATATTTTACCTATCACTAGATAGCGCATCGTGCTCATAGCATTTATACTATATAAAAAACAAATAATAAAAAAAAAGAATAAAAAAAAATATATTGCTTTTCCCATTGTTTTAAATCAAAAGTTGCTTACTTCGTAACTGTCAGCCTCTACAAAGAGAAATATCTTGGAAATATCTAGGCATCACTCTAGATTGCTTTCTCCGTTGGGATTCTCATATACATAACGTGGCTACGAAGGTGCGAATCCTTGGATATGTTTTCAAAGAACTGAGGAATATTCTGGATTCCAAAACACTAAAAACTGTTTATTATGCTTTATGTGAATCGCTTATTACTTACGGCATAATTGGATGGGGTGGATGTGGTAAAACCCTGCTAGAGCCATTGCAAGTTGCGCAGAAATTTATATTAAAAATTATTCTACGTAGACCATATCGCCATCCCACTAATGAACTGTATAAGGAAGCTAAAGTTCTTGATTGTAGGCAACTTTTTCTAAAAACTTCCCTCTTAAGGCTATTTTTAGACAATAACTCAAATTTAGGAATAATTCAGAACCGGCGACCAACGAGACAAGTTGTAGAAAATAGCTTAATAATACCCAGAAGGAAAACATCATTTGGTCAAAGACATTACTCTTTCATTGCGCCGAGATTTTACAATCTGATCAATATGGAAATAAAAATGAATTTGACATTTAGGGAATTCAAAAATAAATTAAAGAAATGGTTATCGAATCATGACAGACTAACCATACATCAAATGTTAGAAATAATAGTATAATAAAACTTAGGTGCACAAATTATTAACATATTTTTAAACTTATATGTTAAGTATTTTTTAACATTGAACTAACTACCAAAAAATATTTGACTTTGACAATGAATTATACTCTTAGACTAGGTATTTTTATATTAAATCTTATATTACTTAAAACATAATATTAAATATTAATGACTGTTTCTTTCTTTTGTCACATATAACTTTATTTATATTATTTAATCGAGTTTTATATTATATTTATTGCCGATTTAATAATGGAAATGCATTTTATTTATTATATATTTTTAATATTTTTTTATTATTATTATTATTTTTTTATTCTGAAGACCACATTTTAGGGCAATTTAGTGTCATTAGCTTTTTACTAAAACTTGTACATTTGTAGGCAACCAAGCAATCAAGCAAACTTGATTGTAATATTGGAGTCCTGTCCACCCTAGAACGGGCTAGTCCCAGTTGGGTGACAGAAACAAATAAGCAAAAGGTTAAGGTTTTGCCATTCGGTTCCTGTTATATTTGTAAGCTAATCAATGTTTTATAGTAATTAATTCTTAAATAAATAAATAAATAAATAAATTCGTCTTACTGACTCGCCCACTACGAGGTTGTTACTAATTAAGAACTTACCCTGTATATTATGGAGCGGAAATCGCATTAGTACCGTTTTCACTATCACTATGAAGCGGAAATCTCGCATTAGCACAGTATACCAGAGAGTATACACATATTCTCATAGAACAAAATTGAAATCGAAGCAAGTGACGTCAGAAATCTTAAGGGCTGCCACAAATCGTAATATGATTACTCGTCTTCTTCTTGAAGCATCGCCCCGGCCACATTTACGGTGCCCCGGCGACGCAGATGCTATTATGCTACTTATTTGTTCTGAGGTTACCATATGGCGTCGACTCGTAAATCTCCACAAAACAGTAATAGCACAGTATACCAGACAGTAGCTTCTCTTAGAACAAAATTGAAATCAAAGCGAATACGTCACGAGTCGTAAGGGCTCGGATGGTCGCCAGATGTTTCGCTACTCGGCCTACACAGATACCCGAAAGCTTGAAAAGGTCTGTATACTGTGGTAATAGTAAAAGCGGACACAAACTGCCCTCACAGCGCGTCACAACCCAGAGCGCCGTAACTATGGGCCTAAGGACGCGACATGACTTACTCCTGGCGCCACTTCCGTCGCACCCTCTTCCCGCATTGCCTTGTAGCTCTTGAGTGAACTTACTGAGTGATATTATACTGTGGCCTTAGTACCGTTTTCACTATCGATTCGTCAACTTCTAACTGCTGCTTTTGCCTAATTATACCATGTTTTCTTTTGAATACCAGTGTTCACGTACCGGTATGATTTGTGATAATAGTTTATTATGAAGTAGTGGTTTCCCGGTCATTTCGATGCGCCTTAGCGTATATAGAAGTGGTGACTACCTCATTTTAGGAAATCAAGTAAGCATTGGAAAAAGGATAGAGGTATGGAAGACAGACCTGAGGCCATGAGGCCTGAAAGAGAAGAGAAATCGTATTTTTTTTTATATTTAAATAATAATAAACATAAAAGCTAATCGGTGTTTAATTTTGTTAGTGTTACTGTTCTGCAACGTTCAAGCTTTCTAATAAATATCAAAAATATTTTAAAAAATCAACTTTTCTTTTCAAAAATATTTTAAAAAATCAACTTCTGTGCCAGCTCCTTAGAGTGGAAGTGGTCTAACTTACGTCGGAGGAATCATTTCAATCGTATTTGTCGACCTCCTCAACTCAACTTGTTAAACTACAGTTGAGGACTGAGCTAAATGTAAGCGGTGGCTGAGGTGCGGGAACCGTCGTTCGGTCTCCCCACCACAGATATTAGTGATGTAACATCACTCGCCCGGTGCTACTTTACAGTAATAGGTATATCTACGCTAACGAAAGAATGCTGTTCTACGAATGCCGGTCCCCTCACATCATCCACCGCTTACATTTAGCTCAGTCTCCAAATGTACCTATTACGACAGTTTGGAATACGTTGAGTTTGTGCGTCCGCGTGACGGCGAGATTCGCATAAATCTCAACGCTCGGGGGTTGCGCAGGCGCAGGTAAACCGGGTGATGTATCCCGTAAGGGGATGCTTTCCTTCACTCTGGATCGGGTGGTGGCATCGAACGTCTACATAGATCGGAAGCCCGTTGCAATTTATGATGCGTTTCAACGAAATGAATGAATGAATCGAATCGTTTCAACGAAATGATATGTACTATTAGAAAAAATAATAATAAGGTGTATGTTTTTAATTGGCGTGAATACTGGTTGTTAATTGACCTTACGTTGTTTACAAAGAAAAACATGTTATAATAAGGCAGTTAGAAATTGACGAATCGATAGTGTAAATGGTACTGATGCGAGAAAATTTCCGCTCGATAATATATCACCACTATCGAAGAGGGTTATCACGCCAACAACGTATCGCTGAGCTTGTTTACGTTTACTATGGTGAAGCACCCATTCAAGCAAAATTATATCGCCGATATTCAGATTTTGACATAGACATGCATTTCTTAGCACCGCACCATACCATTTACTGGTCGATCAAAAACAAGTGTAACATAAGCTAAGGGGCTCTCTAGACGATCAAGCATGCTTGTCAAGCATCGCGTTGCGGGCTTAGAGGGGATCGTAAACCGCAGGAAATATGCAAATATTTTTTGAAATATTTACCAATAATACCTAATTTTGTAGTTTTATACCAGGGGGTCATTCATTAATCAATTAAGTCTAATTAACGTGAATCCCTGGTATAAACTACAAAATTAGGCATTTTTGGTAAATATTAAAAATATATATTTGCATATTACCTGCGGATTGCGATCCCTTCCCAGCCCGCGACGCAATGCTTGACAAGCATGCTTGATCGTCTAGAAAACCCCTAACATAATCGCCATTTCTAGATGAAGTTTTTAAAACCTTCATGTTAAAATTTTATATGGTAAACTCGTAGAACACTAAAGATTTTAAGAAATGACATAAAAAGTTAAAGGCATTATTCTCAGGAATCTAAGACACTTTTTAAGCTATTGCATAGCTTTTATCGCGGGCCTAGGCCAGCGCGGCGACCGAATGAAGAAATTTCTTAACGAAAATGAATGATTTTAAACTGATAATTACGTCTAAACGAGTACTGCTTACGATTCGAAAAAAATATATGTTAAACAAGAACATTTTCCTAATATTCTTAGATTTGAATATTTTAGATTTTGTTTATATTACATAGTGTAATTAATTTGTGAAATTAGGTCTAACCGAACACAAAAACGACTACTACGCAAATAATACCTGGCGTATTATTATGAAACCTGCACCATTTTAAAGATAATTTGATTATCTATCTTTTTATCTACGATTTTTTTTTAATAATCCGTTTTTTTTTGCTTTATCGAATAAAAAATTCGTGCGCGGCGCTCTATCGGAAGACGTTTAAATTATTCCGAATCATTTGCTTCCGCAGATGATTCGGAATAATTTCAACGTTTTGCGATAGAGCGCAGTTATCTGATATCAGAAAAAATAAAATAAATAAATAATTGTAATTGCATAAGTTGTTAAAAATGCTATGCAATAGCTTTACCGCGGCAGTCCCCGAGTGCCACACGTATTTTTTTTTTTCTTTCAATCTTGGGTGTATGAAGATTGATTTATTTGATTGAATATTGGATTTTTTGATTACAATATTTTAAATGTGAAAATCACTGAAGATGCCGATAATGTCCTGAGAATTCTGAATCATATTTACTAAAAGGTTTTACGAGTTGTCACACTATTCTTCTAGGAGTGCGATAAGTTTATTGGTATTTTGTCTTTGGTATTTCATAAATTGCTGGCGGTATGGCTCTCTTAAACCTGAATGATCTAGCCGGACTTGGTATAAATCTCACTGTCAGCTACAATGGGCTCCGGATTGCACAGGCCGTCCGTTCGCCGGTGTTGGTTGATCGGTCGGTCTGTCGGCTGTTGCTGGGAAGGGCTCGCTTACGCAAATGTGGATGGAAGTGCAAAAACGGAGACCCTTCGCCGGGCGTCATGGGAAAATGGCGGCGCTGTGGGAGTCTCGCCTTGCACAATGCGCTGACCCTAACCTCGCTTATTAAATACACACTTTCACATTCGGATGTGACGCGACACAGCTGACGGAAAGACGTCTTTGCATAATAACGACCATCCAAATCGAGGAACAATCGAACGTCGCCTTTTGTGCCATTTGCATTCTTCAAAGCGGTCGTCTGAATTGGTGGCTATATTTAAAAGCATTTTAATTCCTTTCAAATATCCGGCAGTAAAATTGCTATGATGAAAATAATTGCACAACTTCACTTAATTTTAAAAGAAAGAAAAACAAAAAAAACTTAATCTACCAAAACACTACCAATAATAAACAAAATATCATTTATATTTTTAATTATTACAAACAGCGGGCTTATTATTTCACGATTTCTCACAGCCAACCGCTCTAACATTAAATAATATAACTATATAGACAGCTTATCTCAGCAACTTAATATACATATAACTATATCATTCATAACTAAGTCACTTTTGACTATGGCTTGAGAAGAAACGGAGACACTAATTTATTTATTATATTATTCATTTAATATTCGGAAAACATACAGAGATCCATTAATTATAACTATTATATTACAATGTTTTGCTAGCCGATTAAGTGTTTCCTACAGTATTGTCTTACATTATTTTCTTATACAATATTTATCAAAATTGAACAGAATCAAACTGCTATATGTTTGTGGTATTGTTAGAATCATTATGTCATTCCGAGTGTCATAGAATACCTTAACTCTACAAATATTATGTAAGTATGTAGTTGTTTAAATGTCCAAATGTTAATAAATTAACATAAATATATCGTGCTTAGTGTCAAATGAAAGATTTGACGTCCTTGCGTTCAGATTTCGGCGGCGGGAACATTATAAGAAGAGGGTTCCACGTAGTGGAGAGTTTGTAACCGTCGTCTCTGTAGAAGTTCGGGGTTCTTCTTGTTTCAATGGCTTCCCGGATCATGCAAGGAAAGTAGAATTGTTCCTTGGATGGGATTTGGAAAATGGGATATTGAAACTGCATCCAAGGACGTAAGACAGGATACAGTGAGTGTTGTGTGCAAGACGGATTTTCGAAATTCGCGCCCTCCGAGCCCGGCCCCCCACCACCGTTATAACCTACGCAGTGGCGGCAGCGGTATGCGACCTACTCGCAAAACAACGGGCTCTTTCAGTCTACCCTGGACAACGGCGGCTGCAACGTCACCGAAACGTCGGGTGATCGTTTATATCCTATTTATAATGTCAAACAACCGCGATAGTCTCAGATTTTATATAATCAATATAATATTATCACTTAAGTAATTAATAAAAAAAAAATAATCAACAATAAACAGATATATTTCATGATTGCTATTATTACATTTTAAAATCTAAGACAGCCTTGTTTTCACCAATTCATCTAAATTATAAAAACCTATGCCTGCATTGTACGAGTATATATTCACCAGCTGACGTGGCATCTCCCACGTCCTATGCCATTTCGGCACCGTCATCGGTCATCCATCGACTTTTACTTTTGCTTACGCAAACAACAACAGAAAGATTACATTTCTCGGGCGTGGGAATATCCAAGTTGCGCACTTCCAACAGGTCCATCCCCTTTGTAAAGAAAGGTATTTGCGCCCCGCGAACGGGTGACAGATTTTCACGTGTGCGATGAAAAAATGGTTTTTGTTTGGGTGCGTGTGTGGAAGAAATGCCCTTGGATACACACACATACACACCCTCACCCACACACACCGAACGCACACACTTTTGTCATTGGAGTACGCAAAGAAAGTAAATATTTCTGCTTTTATTTAATTTGTAACGGATCCCGATTAACCTTTCGTATGCCTAAAAATTAATATAGATGAAAAGCTGGAATGATGTATTCTGGAATGCCGAGAAAAAGATGAAAATGTAATGTTTGATTCTTATAAATAAGTGGGCGCCATCGCGGCTCCAGAAAGTGGCTATTCGGGACGTTAACATAACGCAGAACCAGGACGCCGTCTATCCTGAGAACGCCGAAGGGATGCGTCGCGGAGCCAGGATGCACCGAACTAGACTTAGCGACGGGCGTGGGTCTGTCCTGCTTCGCTTCGCGCGCTGAAAGTAGGGCTTTCCCGTAGGAAAGGACGACCTTTTAGATTTGTGACTACTAATTCGTCACAAATTATAAATTAGTTATGTCACCAAGACCCCCCCCCCCCCCCCGCCAACCCAACCCCCTTCTTTCAGCGCGCCAACGTAACCTCCCCCGCGCGCCAATTCGTAGTGTATTTGTAGTATTTTCCGTAGTATTAAAATGTAACATCCAAAAATTATGTAGTATTTTCTTAAATATGGCGAACTTTAAATATTATGTGCGTCGCTTGTATACGAGATATTCCAACCGAATTCCATAACATGATTTCGGTACAACAAGCCACCTGGATACTATAATAGCGTGCTAATAACTAGCGTGCCCTATGGGTGACTGATTTCAACTATATCTTATCAACTCTTGCCATGACCAAATGATGCATGCATGCCAAATTTCAGCTCAATCGGATAAAGCGTGTGGGCGCTATCGTGGAGGAATACACACACACACACACGTACACAGAGAGACACACAGACACTTCAGTCTAGACATGGTCTTAACCTTTTGAGGACCATAAGCTTTGCGGTACGGAAATTCTTGATACATTGTTGAAACTATTGAAAGGCGATGTAAATAACATGTTTGTCAAGCTTTGTGTAAATTGGTTCAATATATTTTGTATAAATTGATGGGACTTAAATATCTCTGTGGTCAAAAAAGATGCAAAGATAGAAGTTTTTCGAAAATTTTATTATTGTATTATTTATCTCAGAAATCATACGTACCGATAGTACCTACCTACTAAAAAACGTACTAACAGAAAAATAAACCAAATTGAAAGTCGCCATAAATACGTTGTTTATTTATTCAAAATCAGGAGAGTTACGGTTCGTTTGCGATTTAAAAAAATAACGTTTTATTTTTAACGATTGTTTATTTTGCAAATATTATTATTAATTCCGATGTCTCAATAACTTGGAAAAAATATATTTTATGAATTATTGTATGGTTATTTATGAATTATTAATTTATGAATTATAAAATGGTTTTGAATGTGTGTATGCCAAAGCTTGCGTTTTTGGCCGACACGCCGTAGAAGGTCCTCATTGGTGACTTTCTGAGTCCTAGATATCGACATCATGGGTCTGTATGCCCACATCTCGAATGCATCGATACGTTTCCTGAGATCTTCCTCACATCTGTATAGAATAGAAGTATGGGCTAGATGTAGCACTGGAGAAGACGTATTCGAAGTGGAATTTTTAGGTTTCGATTATTGTTATTATTATTATTCGATTACTTGTTATTTGATTAGATTGAAAGTTGTTTTATCAATAAAGGAAAAAAAATTGGTTGTGTCACCCCAAGACTTTCCTGTCAAGTATCTGGGAACTTAATTCATCCGAATATTAATTTCATAAATCCTACCACCACCTTTTCGACTTTCTACTTTCGACTTTTCGACTTTACGACTTTTTGACCGTTGAGGAGTTCCCTCGTCGGGAGCCCACCCAGGGTACATCAGCCATGTCATGGTGAAACTTGAAAGTTGCTATCATAATTGAATGCGTACCCAAAATTTTGGGTCTCTGCTGTTGACCGTTGAGGAGTTCCCTCGTCGGGAGCCAGCCTTGGGTGAACGGATTGCAACCACAATCTTTTCAGCTCATGCCATGACCAAATGATGCGTGCATGCTAAATTTCAGGTCAATCGGATGAAACGTTTCGGAGCTATCGTCGGAGAATACACACAGCCAGACACACAGAAGTGCGTCCCCAATACTTTCCTGTAAAATGTCCGCGCCTGACCTATTAGATGTCTTTTGTGCGGCACTATCCCTCCGACATAGGAAGGAGGCCCGTGGGACAGCGAAAGGGTTACATCGAGGCCATCTTGCGTTGAATTAATTATGACCCCTCCGTCTCCCTCCATCTCGCTCGCGATCAGAGGTTGGCCCCGCCCAAAGCTCACCGATTGGTCGGGCCGGATAAAAAACTTGAATATTTAACCCTTTAGGGAGAGCGCTTTAATGAGGGGGGACAAAAATAAAAAGACTCCCCGTCTCGCGCCGCGATTCGCTCGATAGCAAAAGGGTTAAGGGGGGTCTCTGAACCGAGATGTGCCTTCATTTCCCCTCTTTTTAAAGTGCATTGGTTGACTGGGATGGCGAGGGAAGGGTTAGAAGCTGCTTATGTATTACAGTTCAAACTATCTGAACATTATTTTATCTCCGTCTTAAATCTAGTTTTGTAATTAATATTTCATGATTTTACTTGGTCTTATATTTTTACTTTTACGGCCTTAGAAATAAAAATATCTGTAAAACGCTGTTGGCCAGGTGTTTTACTAAACGCGTTAGGGCTGTTGTAACGTTTAGAGCTGTTGACCGACTGTTTTGTTCGGATTCACTACGTTGTGAAGGATTCACTACGTTGAGAAATAAACGCATTTTCAGCGACGTTTAACTACACGCGTATACAACAGATTCATAGACAAGTATACTTTTTACCAGTTCAAGCGGAGGACGGGTATTGATTTTCATTCGAGTCGACTTTGTTTTCATTCAACTAATTATAATAATTTTATTAATTAAATGCCATATGTGATACTATATTGTTTAGCTGTTGAAATATACCTATATGCTACATTATAAAAAGGAATTATTTCATACAATGTATCATCATTCAACACAAATAAATTCAAAAGTCGAGATTTCCAGTCGACTCGAGAATCGAGATTAAGTCAAATATTTCTTGATTTGCGCATCGCTACAAAAACGGAACTGTCATGTCATGGCTTGTGTTCGGGCCATTTAGTTCCTTGAATCTCGCCTTTCATTCGTGAATTTCGGTTTAAAATCTAAGTCGTCGAGAACAAATGGATGAAATCGTGGTCGATAAATCTTCCGACGACGCACACGCATTTGAATATGCCTCGATGGCAAACAGCCTTTTCATGACTTCCAAGTCCTCTATATAAGTAATTTCTTCAAGCGCATCGCGAAAAGATTCGGTATCATTAGATTTTCATGAATTAATAAGAATATTTCAAAAAACGACTGGCTACGATTATCCGAAAAAGTGACAGATGACAACCAAATGGCTCTTTCACTTTCAAACTCGAATGCATCAAAGCAACATCGTCAAAATATCAGCTGTTTGTTGAGCGTCGGCCATTTTACTAGCCTAAAATACCACTAAACTAGGCCCAGCTGGTGGCTAACGGAATTTTAAGAGCCATGTATTACCAAGCTCTGTTTAACTGGTGGTCAAAGCTCGGTTAAGCTTAAACAACGTTTATTTCTCACATTATTTTTTAAACAGCTGTTATAAGCGTTGTGTAAATTTAAAATGCGTTTATTTCTAAGGCTGTTAAGTAGTTTTTAAATACATGGCGTAGCTTTAATCTGATTATTTAACATGTTACTCTCAACATGAATATTACAGTGAATAACTTTTACTAGATACGTATCTATACGAATTATTGACTATTTTATTCATTAGGCTTCTATTTTGATTATTTATATTTATATTTTGACAATATAGTAGTTAAATTCACGACTACCTATGTACATATGTTAAGTATAGAGTGGCAATGAGATTTACAATCTAACGCAATTATTTTGACAGGTCTGAGAGCGGTTTTAGCCCTCAATTGGACTTGTCGAAAGTGTAACGTAATGCAATGTACCTAATTTGACGTCATTTGGTTTTTTCTTTTAATTGGTACCAAACGTGTGCACGGGAAGGGTATGATAATTTTCTGGAACGTCTGCCTTAGTACAGGCACATTATACCAGTATAATTCTAACTCATTATACTGCAGTTAGGCAGCGTTGACGTAGTGATCAAGATGCTGTAGTATCTATTTAGCTACTGTTCCAAACCGGAATAATTTGTAATGACGCAGGAAGGTGTATCACTTGCTTTACTTTAAATAAATGAAATTATTTCAGAACGATAAAGACTTGCTAGCGCAGCAATATAAAATACAAAAACAAGAGGCTCCACCAGAAAAGACCAAGGGGTGATTCTCGAAAAATTTAGCATGGCAAATTTTCTATCGTCCATTTGATTTATTTGGACCATAGACATATTTATCATGCCAATTTATTTAAGAATGCGCATCCATTTTCAACCAATGACACTTAATATTAAATTGAATACTATCGCGGCTGTTTGACATAATAAAAAAGATAAAAACGAATTTACCGCGAGAAGTTTGTAACACCCGACGTTTTGGCGATGTTGCAACGGCTAGGGTAGACAACAGCGGTTGCAACATCGCCGAAACGTCGGGTGTTACATACTCACGCGGTAAAATCGTTTTTATATTATTCATAGTGACACTTTAGTTATGGCGCCAAAGTTTTTCTATAACTTGCTCAGTTACCGAACAAAAGCCAGATCGTATCTCCAAACGATGGAATTCCATCATTGCTTTGATAAGAATAATAGTTATAATACTACGTTATTTCAGTTAGGAAAAACGTTTTTTGGTACAACAATATTTCGAACAAGTTACGTATTTTCAGTTATAATCGTACAATTTTCGTAAGACTGAGTCGTATTATACCAACAAGTGGTACCATCTTATTCAGTGGTGTTTCTTGAGTAGCAAAAATGACATTGTCACTTTCTTAACCCGTGGAGTGAGGAGCTATTACGTCACAAAAATGTCGATTGTTTTAACCCTTCAGGCCTCCGCCCCTCAGCCGATTGACAAGTTGATGTCCCAATTTTTTTTTGTATAAATTAGTAAAAAAAAAAGAATTATGGAACTGTCTCACCAAAACATTAATTACTGCCAAACCACTATACCCATAATTAAAATAACCCATAATTAAAAAAATTGAGTATTCTTCTCGCCGCTGAGGAAGGAGCCACGGGCTCCGAAACGTTCGGCTAAGGTACTCAACTCTATCCCTTTTACTAACCAAAAACCCTAAAGTGTATAAAAATACAAAATTTTCAATAAAAAAGTCCATAATTAAAATAAAACATATTAACATAATAAAACATAATAAAATAAAACAAATTAAATTAAAATAAAATAAAAACGGGGCCGTCACGCTGAATCGTGTTGTGGCCGATATCGGCCAATTGGGGCTCTAGAGGTTAACAGGTTTTGTCGATTTACTCCATTATTACTTAACCGATTTAGACGACTAAAGTGTCACAAATATTTGCATGCCTAATAAAAAGTACCTACTTAGCAATATTAAGCACAAGACTAGTATTTTTTAAAATATTTACAAAAAAATTAATATAACTGTTCCGCGTGCAACTGGGATGTGAACCCAGCAGGCAGCCTCACGCCCTCTTTCCAAGGCTTGTCCGGATTTCTTCGTCCCCCGGTCTGGTCAAGGGTTCGAGGTCACTTGCACGGTCACTACCTGACGTAAGTGGTTTTTCAGTTCGAATGTTTTGCGGACCGAGGCGCCCTTTGCCCGCCATGGTCAATCGCGATTGGGCCAACAGACCGATTCAAAGGCGTCAGGTCGACAACTACACTCCGCATCATAGAAAAAATAAATACCCTAACCTCTGGTTAGCCTTTAGGCTTTTAATACCTAGCAAACCGAATAGTGCATGCCAACCTCCAAGTTCCGCCCGAGGTAGGTATGCCCTCGAATCCGCGATATCTACAATAGAGTTACATTACTATTTCTATGATACTTTATCTACAATACAGTTACAAGTATCTAACAGCTGAGACTTTTCTCTCCTCCCGAAATATAAGCAATCATTACGGATTCGCAGATTTGGCAGCAGCGGCGGGCGCCGTTCGTGAAAGATCCGAAACGTGACATTTGATCGACGCCAGTGATTGAAATGAAACCTATTATCGAGATTCGAGATCGGCGGCGACATCTGTATAACAACGCTTAACAGCGCGTCATTCTCTCCCCTTTCAGCGGTGAATCGTCGAGCGATGTTCGTGTCGATGAGAATGCTCCACAGATTACAGCGGACGCCTTCATTTACTAACAAATTTTCTAGTGTTCACAATCGATAAGGCTTTGTGTCGAGCGTTTGGCGGTAGAGATTTGTCGTGTTTTTGAAACTGCCAAAAGGTACAGGGGATACATGCGGAAGCGCCAAAATAATTTATTTATTTACTAGCTGACCCGACAAACTTTGTCCTGTCCAAATTTCAATAAATTTGTTTGTGATCGCTTTGTCAATTTGTGAAAAGCTATTGGAATATACAAAGTAAAAAATCGGTTGTGTCACCCCAAGACTTTCCCGGCAATTAGATAACCCCCCCCCCCCCCCCTCCCCGCGCACCAAACCCTTCAACCCGCCTTCCAAAGTCCATCCCCACTTACACTGAAAAAACTGTTTTGTAACTAGTTACCGAAGATTCAGTAAATAATTACAAAACAGTTTAGCTGCTGTGGTGACACCTAAACAATTAGGTACCACAGCTAAACGAAAAGAGCTAAAATTTTACAAAACTGTTCAGTAGCAGATAGATAAACTGTTCAGTAGTAGATAGCTACAGTGTACAGTAATAGATAGCTAAAGTGTTCAGTAATAGATAGCTAAAGTGTTCAGTAATACATAGCTAAAGTGTAGTAGTAAGTAGTAGATATTGTAGTAGTAAGTATAGTAGCTAAAGTAGTAGATAGCCAAACTGTTCAGTAGTAGGTAGCTAAACTTCAGTAGAAGATAGCTAAAGTGTACAGTAATAGATAGCTAAAGTGTTCAGTAATAGATAGCTAAGTGTTCAGTAATAGATAGCTAAAGTGTTCAGTAATACATAGGTAAAGTGTTTAGTAGTAGATAGCCAAACTGTTCAGTAGTGGGTAGCTAAACTGTTCAGTAGAAGATAGCTAAAGTGTACAGTAATAGATAGCTAAAGTGTTCAGTAATACATAGCTAAAGTGTTTATTAGTAGATAGCCAAACTGTTCAGTTATACGTAGCTAAACTACGTTTGTAAGTGTACCTAAATTGTTTGGGTTTCACAGCTACGCTGTTTAGCTGAAAACAACTAAACATCTAGTAAGATGTAGCCAAATGAACTGGGCCCCACATACAGTACTGTCCAACTGAGAATTCCTATTGGCTGATGTAGTAAGGACATATTTTATGTCCTTACTACATCAGCAGATGGGAACTCTCAGCTGGGGGCACTACTGTACCAAGCTTACTCGCCCACAATAGCGAGTAGGCCTGTAAGTGAGGGCTCAAAATTCACTTGTTGGCTACATCTCACTAGACGTTTCGTTGCTTTCAGCTGAGGAGACTGAAATCAAAGAAAATAAACATTTAGTTGTATTTATTTTTTTAACTCACATTATTACAGAAAGGTGCCGATATGTCGTGTAATTAGAACACGATGCTCCGCCTACACATATATAGCCGTTTTATACAATCACAATGCTCACTTCTTTTATTTTACGGATTAACAGTGGATTTAACTTGCATAAGTCGACGTTTCGCCTGCTACGTCAAAGCCTTCATCAGGAACCACGGGAATTCCTGGAGCAGACGTCTGGTGCCCATTGTACCTAACTTCCAACTTAGTTTGATGTTTGGTACAACGGGCACCAGATACACCCCGGTGCCCGTACTCTGGTACCTGATGAAGCCTGTGACATAGCAGGCGAAACGTCGACTTATGTAAATCAAATACACTGATAGTCCCTAAAATTAAAATATTACATAATGCCAAATAACAGCGTAAACTTAAAAACATTAATAATATTTATGTACAGTATGTAAAAGCGGTTTGTTATGAAAGGTCGAATGAAATCAGTACAATTCCGTAATCCCTAAAATTAAAATATTACATAATGCCAAAGAACAGCGTAAACTTAAAAACATTAATAATATTTATGTTCAGTATGTAAAAGCGGTTTGTTATGAAAGGTCGAATGAAATCAGTACAATTCCGTAATCACTAAAATTAAAATATTACATAATAACAAATAACAGCGTAAACTTAAAAACATTAATAATATTTATGTACAGTATGTAAAAGCGGTTTGTTATGAAAGGTCGAATGAAATCAGTACATCTTTTTGCATACCTTGTATTACAAATTCAATCGGCAACTTTACGTACGGTCGACGTGTTTCATTTCTGACGTCCGGGGACCTTATCAAATTATTTTTTAGAATTTGTGTTAGCAAAGGACAGTTTAAATTTTACAAGGTTCATCGGACGTCAGAAATGAAGCTTGTCGGCCACAGAGTCTTCATATCATAACACCAAACATTCTGGAAGTGCAACAAACATATTATTCACAGAAAAAGTTGTTGCTCGCTATTATTTTGCTCTGGTAAGACAATACAATAATTATGTGATTCG
Source organism: Micropterix aruncella (assembly GCA_944548615.1). Classification (NCBI taxonomy): domain Eukaryota; kingdom Metazoa; phylum Arthropoda; class Insecta; order Lepidoptera; family Micropterigidae; genus Micropterix; species Micropterix aruncella. The sequence goes on from OX155950.1 coordinate 26,256,766, forward strand.
AAACATGCACACCTTTAAATTACAACTGAGACCTTAGTGTTATAAATCTCTGCCCGCTAGACAAGATTGTAATATTATTTGGAACATGGCATGCAAGTGAATCATAGAAAATTATTTTTTTTTCTCATTATCGGGAACCGCAACTTCAAAGCTATTAAAATGATCATCAAATTCCAATGTATTAAACATAGCACATTCAAAAATTACCCTTTCGTCGCTATACATATAAATTTCTAATTACCATGAAAGTAACACCTCCTAAATCATCTACATCCTCGGTAAGTATTGTGTGACTTATGATGAAATTGCAGAGTCTTCTTCTCGCCGAGTTGTCCAACAATCCGACGTCTTCAAACTGCATAAGCAGTGATTTCCCTTCATTTGTAGATTTCAGATTGTTGCGTAATTTTTGCCAGCTCGGTTCGGGATCTAAAACGTGGGTGCGGTACGCCCCTGCCGTCGCTACCACACTGTCTTGGGTGCCCGATGAAATTGGTGATCGAACATTGCCAAATAGAGAATCATCCAATACTAGTAAGTTTGAAATGGATATATCAGAGACATTCTCTGTCACTGGCGGAAGTCTTTGTGGCTGTTCCTGAAAGGCAATATTTGATATGAAATATTTTTCCCTAATCTTTTATTTGTATAACATAATAAGCTTGTCACTTGGCAAGCTGTTCGGAAACAAAGCAAATTAAAAACATAAGTAAAAAAATATTTAAGCTGGAAACTCAAGTAAATTATTGGCTTTAAATTAACTTCAATTCAATTAAAGATGAGCCTCGGAAGGAATGCTGCTTCATCGGAACGTGCCGCTAGAACAAACAAAAAGCCGCATTCCTTCCAAGGGTCTTGTTTAATGAATCGATCTAAACATGCCACTGATTATACTAGGTTAGAGGAGTGAGTTGTGCTCTTGTGGCTTGACATTGACATGTTGCTACCAGGCCAGGATATCACGGTGTAAATAATAAGCATGCAGTCTAGGTAGGTACTTACACATATTAATTTCTTTAATAAGATTGATACATATATATTTGCTAAGGCTTTTACCGCTGTTCCACATTATGGCAATGTTTTCAGTTACGTGCAGAGCTGGGCAGTACCCGAGTACAAGTAGTCAAATATTGTACTCTGAGTACAATTTGGGTACCCCGTACACAGTACAATTTTCAATAAAGTTATACCGTGTAACCGAAAACATTACCATAATCAGAGAGCATTCTGTGTAGGTATGTAAACCGATTCCAAGTCGTAAGTGTAAAAATGGCTGATACCGAAGAAGACGAAAAAATGGTTACAAAGAAAAATTACAAATATCTATTATAACTACAACTGATAACTTACCAATGATTCAGAGGTGGATAAGACTCCTAATTTCAATCCCCTTATATGAGCTTCGAAAAGCGCATTATCTCCGACGGGCGGCACGAGACGATTAATGTGGTCCTTGGATAGAACATGCAGCGCCTCCAACGTGACACCTTCCTCTAGAATAAAGGTAAAATAATGTAAGCTGAGTCGTCAGAAAAGTAACTTAGTGAGGTACATACCTACAGGTGAAATTATAAAAGCCTATAAAAAACAAACCTATTTTTTTAATAAAAAAATGATATATCACAAGTAATTTTCGGTGAGATATAGCTACTGTCAATTTTTAACAGTGACAGTTTGGTTTGACAGTTGACAGCCAAAAACTAATGGGTGCATTCCAGGTGAGACTATGCCTATATACTAAATTTCAAATCAATCGGTTCAACGGCTCGGCAGTATCGTGAGAGATTACATAGAGACATACATACAGACATACATACGAAAATAGACAGACATTTTTCTGGAAATGGTCTTAATCGTCTTGGGGTCTCAAACTGGATATATCCGTCGTTATCAATTTTTTTTCCCGCACGATCACAATACTTTCCCTACCAGTGGTACCCGGGAAAGTAAAAAACTAACCAAACCTACTGAAATGTATGGGTTTGACGCTTTACTGCCTATTTCTCGCTTATTTATTGACACCGAATAAAGATTTTGCAGATTCGGAATCAGCGTGGTGAATATAGTCGGGTGACGTTAAAGAATGGAACGCGAAAACACAGAATAGTATGCAAAAAGGAATATTTATAAAAGACTTAGGAAGTACTTACTTTTAAAATTGTCCTTATATTTTGACATTCCCCAAGAATGCAGTAGGTCCTCCACCGATTGGTCCGCCATTTTGAATCACAACAACACAAGATTTTGCCGATCGTTCGATTTGCTTCGAGGCTTGTTCTCCCAGCATGCTGCACGGTTTTACAGTCACAAACGTGCCGGCGAAATATTTCACGCGTTTCCGCCGAAACGCCTCGCGATTCGCGATTTCTTGAAATGTAGTCGAATGAGCGTCGCCGCGATGCTGTCGCCAATTTCCGCGTGTCTGTGGTTCTCACGTGGTTCTCACTGACTGGCTGTGTCGGTCGGCCGCCAAGCAAATAACCGGATCGAACGACCGACCCGTTCTTCTTCTTCGTCTCCCACTTTTTGGCGACGCGACGTGCGACAACCAAACGGTCGAAATACGTAGTACGACGTCTCTCACGTTTATTCACTTGTAATGCTTAGGAATAATGAGCCGCCAAAAGAAAATCATGCTTATATACTCAACTACTAGCTGAACTGTTTAGCAAATGATAAATAAACTTCGGCAAAGAGAGCTGAAGTGTTTAGTTGGAATACCTAAGTAGTTTAGGTATTACCTATCAAGCTTTAGGTAAAATCTGTAGTTTAGTTATTAATAGACAAACTTCAGCTAGTTTAACTGAAGTTTGGCTAATACAGCTAAATAATGTAACGGTCATTTTGGAATGTTTGTTTACACCCATTTAACTAAGTTATTTAGCTAAGGGTACAGAACTTTAGCTAATCCAGCTAAAGCTGAATTGGGTCAGTTGGAATACCTAAGTAGTTTAGCTATTACCTATCAAACTTTAGGTAAAATCTGTAGTTTAGTTATTAATAGACAAACTTCAGCTAGTTTAACTGAAGTTTGGCTAATACAGCTAAATAATGTAACGGTCATTTTGGCATGTTTGTTTACACCCATTTAACTAAGTTATTTAGCTAAGGGTACAGAACTTTAGCTAATCCAGCTAAAGCTGAATTGGGTCAGTTGGAATACCTAAGTAGTTTAGCTATTACCTATCAAACTTTAGGTAAAATCTGTAGTTTAGTTATTAATAGACAAACTTCAGCTAGTTTAACTGAAGTTTGGCTAATACAGCTAAATAATGTAACGGTCATTTTGGAATGTTTGTTTACACCCATTTAACTAAGTTATTTAGCTAAGGGTACAGAACTTTAGCTAAAATTCGCAGTTTAGTAAGTAGTTGCTATTCGTTTAGTAATTGGTAACAAAACCAAATTTTAGCTAAAAATAAAATGTAACCACAACTAAACAGAGTTTGATAATCTAGCCGTAGTTTAGGTGCTATTTTCTAAACTTCAGTTAAAAGCGAAATAGCTAAACTGTTTAGTAAAACGATTTTTTTCAGTGTACTTACTTAGGATTTTGAAATACCTGAACGAAAACAACATTTTGTCAAACAGTCAATTCGGTTTCAGAGAGGGAATGGGGACTACGGATGCCATTGCAAATGTGACAAATACAATTACTAATATCCTGGACAAAGGTAACAAGTGTTTAGCCATGTTAAGGCTTTCGATACGGTTTCGCATGAGAAACTATTACTAAGACTAAGAGACATTGGTTGTGTAGCAGTCGCTCTAGATTGGTTCAAGAGCTATCTGTCAAATAGAACGCAAATCACGGCTATACATAATACTGTCAGTAATCCTGTCGATATATCGTTTGGGGTACCTCAAGGAAGTGTGCTCGGGCCTATTCTATTTCTAATTTATATTAATAACCTAGTAGGGAAAACCATATAATGTGACCTAGTAGGGAAAACCATATCTTTTGCCGACGACACTACAATTATATTTGAAGGTGAAGACTGGAAAACGACCTTCGATAAAGCCAACAGAGACATGCATATAGTTAGGAATTGGTTTGATAACTCGCTGCTTAGTCTAAATATAGAGAAAACAAAATTAATTACCTTTAGTATTAAAATTAAAAGTCAACCCCATTGGAGCACAGCGTCATTATTCATACATGTAATAGACAAATTGGTTGCAGCTGTCATATTTTAGAAAGAGTGGAATCGACAAAATATCTAGGCATCACCGTAGATAACAAACTAAGATGGCAAGAACATATAGATTTATTAGCATCTAAAGTTCGTAAACCTTCAAAGAGGTAAGAAATATTTTAGACCCGAGAACACTAAAAAGCGTTTATTATGCATTGTGTGAAAGTATCTTGAGCTACGGGGTGATTGGGTAGGGCGGTTGTTCTAAGACCATTCTTTACCCCTTAGATATTGCACAAAAGTCGATTTTAAAGATTCTCATGCGAAAGCCGTATCGATATCCTTTGGAAGATCTTTTCTAATGTGTTGGATACCAAGCAACTATATTTAAAAGCCACGCTCTCCTATACTAAGTTTGACCAAATAAATATTTTTTCTCAAAGTACTTTAAGAACGAGGTATTCCAAAGACCGTAATATAATAGTACCCAGAAGGAATACTGCTTTTGGTCAGCGCTCCTATACATTCATAGCCCCAAGGTTTTTCAATGCTCTTCCTGGTGATATAAAATCGACGCAAAATAAGACCCACTTTAAAAGGCTACTTACAAATTGGCTTATAAAAGAGGGACGACAAAAAATCACAAAAATATTGGACGTTATATATTAATATACTAATTCGAACACATTAATATTTAGAATTTTATGTTATACTATATTTTATATCATATTAAATTTACTTTTTATTATTGTATTTAATATTATTATTTTTAAATATATGTATGTGTATGTGTATGTATGTATGTATATATCTGTATATATATTCATAATCTTAGTTACATGTTTATTTTCTACTCCTAATTTTAAGTATTTAATAGTTTTTAAGGTAGTTGTTGCATGTTTATTCTTTTGTGATCAAATAATTATTTTATTAGGACAATTTTATTTTTTGTTTTTATTTTTTTGTTACAAAAATATTTTGTTTATGTAATAATCACAATATTGAACAAGCACGCGCAAAATTAAACGTTCACCTTAGAACAGGTTCCGGCCTAGTTAGGTGGCGTTGTCACTGGACTTTGCAATGTATTCATTTTCTGCTATTTATTCAATGTTTAAAATATTTCTATGCATAGTTCCTAAGATAAAATTGTTTTAAATTATTCTTGAATTACTTAAATAAATAAATAAATAAATACTCCCCTCAACCTCTTTAAACTCATTGGTACCCCTAACCACCCCCCTCCCTTAACTTTTTAGACAAATCGTAAAATAACACAAAATTAGAAAAATGTAATTTTATATTAATTTAGTCTGGAATGCGTTTTGCCGGATTTTTCTCATGATCTTCCACATTTTTTTTCTTCAATTAAATACATTTGATTGAAATATTTCCCTCCCGCATAGTGATCAAAACAAAAAAGAATCAACCCAATATTCATATTTATATCATATTCAAAAAACGAATTAAGATATCCATTGTTCTAATCGTGAGTAAAAAAAAGCACTTTCAGTTTTTCCCGATTTTTTAAATTTTCCATGGAACTTTTCCAATTTTCCTTTTCGTTAAGACCTTATTTGGACTATTACAAAAATTTTAAATGAAAAATTTGCCAAATCGGTTCTAGCGCGATTGAACTTTGAAGCAGTTTTAAACAATACAACTGCATAGTATTTCGTATTTTCGCCTCGAGAAACAAATTATTAGAAAAATACGTTTTTGGCTTTTTGAATATAATACGAATTATAGTTTTATGTACGATAATAAGTCTTTCATTTGTAGTCTTAGGGCATGCTCTCCGCCTCAGAATAGCGAATGTCATTATAGATTGACATATAGCGTAATCTATATCTATACGAATATTATTGGACAATTGGTAGAGTTGTTCACGTCAATTTGGACGTGAACAACTCTACTGCGGAATCCCTATTATCTGAAGAGAATAATAAGCTAGAAATAATCTACACAATGCAAAAGAAAATTGAAGAGCTGACGGACACCGTCGATTTCTATGCAGAGCAGTACCAAAACATGCTAAGCTTTAAGGAAAGCGCAGAGAAAAAATTGGCTTCTCTTGAAAACAAAAACACCTATTTGCAAAAGATTAACGGATCACTGGAAGAAAGGCTCACACAGCTGGAGCAGAAGGAAGTTGAAAAGAACATTGAAATAATTGGCATAGAACAGAAAGACAACGAAAACACATGTGTCATTGTAGAAAAGTTAGCTGAAAAATTTTATTTATATAAGAACAACATCGCTGAAATTAGGCGGGTGGGGCGAGAGAAGTCTGGTGAAAATCGACCACGACCACGTCCGATCATTGTTACCCTGCGCTCAAAACCGGCTCGCGATGAGTGGATCAAACAGAAGAAAGTGTTTCTTACTAACAACGACATATTTACGAATAATAACAATACGCGAATCTATATCAATGAATGCCTTACTAAGCAGATGAAACAGGTTTTCTGGAATGCAAAAAAACTGCTCAAGGATAAATATGCATATATTTGGGTACAAAATCTCAAAGTTTTGATAAAGAAGGATGAGAACGCAAAAATTCGCAACATTCGATCTGATGCCGATATCGATAAATTACTGCTGTGCAATGAAAATGGCCAGAAAGCAGTCGAAGTTACAACTAAACAAGGCACTACTGACTAAAGTCGTGCGTGTTCACACCGGATGATTCTTTTTTATTTAAAATTCGACAGCATACTGTCCAGCATCAATGAAGAATCTGATTTCAGCACTTTCACAAAAATAGATAAATGGAGTAACCATCTAAAAAAGTACAGAAATAATTTAGAAATAGTTCACCTCAATATAAACTCACTGCGCAAGCATTTTAATGAGCTATTGGCATTGTTGAAACAAAGCGAAAACCACCTAGATATTATTATATTGAGTGAAATAAATATTTATGAAGAATTACCATTGTATCGAATAGAGGGATACGCCATGTATGGATTTACAAGAAAACACCGGAAAGGAGGAGGTTTATTAATATACGCCAGAAATAATTTACACATAGATACAATAAATATACAAGGACATTCAACTGAAATTTTATACGCTAAACTTAAGATAGATGATTTCACGACCCATATCGTAGCTTGCTACAGGCCGCCGAATACAAATAAAAGGCGCTGCATACAAGAAATCAATGAAATAATTAATCGAATACCAGACCGACAGGATTTAATAATCATAGGAGATCTGAATTTGAACTTATTAGACTCATCAGATAAAACTGTCGAGAAATATAAAAACGACCTGTGTGAGCGCGGCTTGCGGAGCGTTATCAATGACTTTACGCGTGAAGCTATTGTGAAGGTGCGGCTAGTCCAATCGTGCATTGATCACATCTGGGTGCGTAGCCGATGTCCAGTCGCTGCACACATCCTCACATGTACGCTGTCAGACCACTATCTGATAGGAGTGACTATACATTGCGGATCCGATACGCGGTGCGGTGATGTGCAACAACATAAGCAAGTGTGCGTTCTTAGTGATAAAATAGTACGTCAAGAGCTGAAAAAAGTGGACTGGTCTGATCTATTAAACATTAACTGTCCTATGCTATTGTACGAGCAACTATGTTGTCTTTTTGGAGGTATCTATGAGAAATCAAAAATCTCTGTTAATTGTAAGAAAAAAAGAAAAACACAGCCATGGGTCGATAATAAGTTACTAAAAATGATAGAAGGCAGGGATGAGCTCTTTAGGAAATGGAAAGCTAGTCCTGGAAATATGACATATAGACTTGAGTATACGAGGTACAGAAATAGATTAAATAAACTTTTACTTAAAGCTAAAAATAAACATCGTCAAGAAGAACTAAAAAATTGTGAGGGGGATCTGAGAAAGGTTTGGAGTGTTGTAAATAGCTGGTTAGGCAATTGCAAAGCTAATATAGACGAGGTCGTGATGAGACATTTTGGAAAAACTGACACTATTAATAACATATGTACAAATTTTTCAAAAACGTTTACAGAGGAAATTGAAAAAATTAAACATCATTGTAGCGTTAAATTTTTGGATAGATTTTCCTATGTAACGCCGTGTGATATATCTTTTTATTTTCAAAGAGTAACAGGAAATGACATACATAAAATTATCACTGAAATGAAATGTAAAAAAGCTCCTGGAATAGACAAAATAAGAATTCAGGATTTAAAATATATTTGTGATGAAATAAGTCCTATTCTAGCAAAATTTGTTAATATGTGTGTGAAAAAAGGGGTTTATCCGAGCAATCTAAAACAGGCAATCATACGACCGATTTATAAGCATGGTAACAACTTAGAGTATTCAAATTATAGGCCTATAGCCATACTGTCAGCTATCAATAAAATTACTGAAAAAATAATAGTTCATGATCATCATCAATAATAGATCATCAATAATAGTTCATGTGATAAGCAACTTTTTGGAAAAGAATCAAATTCAAATTCAAATTCAAATTCAAAATTCTTTATTTATCAATAATATTACATCATTTTTTAAAATTCAAAGCCATCCTAACTAGGCCTCGCCTGTACTAAGGTAGGCTTAATATAAAAAAAAGTATAGTGGTTTACGTAACTAGCTGTAATACATCTTTGTATATTATTATGGTACATTTGAGAAGTTAAAAATAGAATAAGAAAGCGTAATAATATTAAATTTTGGGACATACATATATATATATACATACATATATAAATACATATATACTTTATAGATAAATATAAAATAATACTAAATATATAATATATCTCACAAATCGTGCACTATTTTAATATATATGTTATTAATGTCTCCGTTTCTTGTCGACCCATAGTCAAAAGTGACTTAGTTAGGTTTTTCTTTACGCCGTGACTATTCCTAGATTTCAGTCCTGCAGGAAAAACACTATTCATTATGTTGAACAGTCGAGGAGCAATGTAAGAGAAGTGTTTTTGTGCAAAACTGGTTCTCTTTTTTTGGATTAAGTGCTGTCTGGTTGTTGTTACTTGTGTTCCTTTATGGTGTGTTGAATATAGATGATAATTGTCATGATTATAGTAGTAGAGTAGGACTACCTTAGCGTATATTTGACGAACGTCAAGGACTTTAGATTCATTGTACAAGCTCTCAGAAGAATACCGGAAGGGTTTTTTGTGTATTACTCTTAATAGCGACTTTTGAGCTTTAATTAGAGGATCAAGTGCTTGCAGCGAGGCTCCACCCCAAGCTATGATTCCGTATGCTAGTAAGTTATGGGCCAATGCGAAATATATCGTTCGTACTAAATCTTTGGATACGGCATTTCTTATTAACTTGAATATATGTACAAGTTTTCTCAATTTTGTTGCAGTGCACCTGATATGATCTTCCCACTTCATTGTATAGTCCAGAGTTAATCCTAGGTACTTTATTGTATCTACTCTTTCCACCTCCGCACACGTACAAGGCTTGCCGTCAACGACCGTGTTGCAAGTGTGGATTTTTAGTTTGCGCTGGGTTTGTTTGTCGTAAGTTTTCTTCATTTGAAAGGTCATATATTTAGTTTTAGAGTCATTAAGAGTCAGCAGATTATAATTTAGCCATACTTTGATTGTAGATAGTCCGTTTTCAGTATAATTGTATACATCGTCCCAGGATTTGCCTCTGAATACAATAACCGTGTCGTCTGCAAAGGATATAGCTTCTCCTCCCTCAAAGGTCATGTTAGTAAGGTCATTAATGTAGATGAGGAATAAGATTGGCCCTAATATACTACCTTGCGGTACACCGTACCTAACATGTGCTTCCGAGCTGACCGTCTCACCAACTTTTGTTGTTTGTATTCTCTCCGAAAGGTAATTTTGGAACCATTTTAATGGTAATCCACGCACACCGATATTTCGGAGTTTACTCAATAGTATACGATGTGAGACGGTGTCAAAGGCCTTGGCCAGATCCAAGAATACCGCAATGCATTTTTCTCCACTATCTAAGGCATTAACAATAGAAGTATTTAGGGATAGGAATGCATCCTGAGCACCTCGTCCGGATCTGAAACCAAATTACCTCGCCGCTAGTAACTTTTTGGTTTCCAAAAAACTAACCAGACGTTTCTTTGCAATTGTTTCAATTATTTTTGAGATAGAATTTAAAATGCTGATTGGTCGATAACAACTGACGTCCTCTCTATCCCCACCCTTGTAGATGGGACATATGACAGACTTTTTAAGGTGATTTGGAAATACACCAGTGCTTATGCTAAGGTTAGTTATATGTGCTAAAGGTGATGCTAGGTGGACCATGTTTTGCTTTCAAATTTTCACCGAGATTTGATCAGTACCTGTTGTGTTCGTATCTTTTAGGTCACTTAAAACCCTACATATTTCGCCAACATCTGTGGGGGAAAAGAAAAGTGATTCGGAATTGCAACTTCTTGTATCTTTTAATTTTGCTAAATCAGTTTCAGTGGTTTGCAGAGTCCGGATCGTTTTTTCTGCTAGTAGAGATCCTACATTTGCATAGTGGTTATTTACATAGTCAGCAATCCATTGGCTGTTCGAAGAGGTGTTTTTCACTATTGTGCCGTTTATTTTCAGGTCAGTAATATTTTTATAGTCACGCTTTTGTCTGTATGTCAATTCATTTATTATTTTCCAAGTATCTTTTGGATTAGCTGATGCGTCGTCAAGTTTTTGCTTATAATAATTATCCTTCCTTATACTAATTATATTGTTACATAAGTTTCTGTATCCGATAAATTTTGATTTAGCAATGGAATCGTGGGGATTAAGGCGTAATTGTTTATGGAGTTTATCTCTTGTTTTGATACTTTTTAGGATTCCATCTGTAATCCACGGTTTGAGATGTCGTTTCCTATGTGTCACGCGTTTAAGTTGAGTGTTTGTTTTAATGATGCCAAATAATATCTGATACGCAATATGGTTTTCGTAAAGCTCGCAGCACAGCAACGGCGTTAAGTAAATTCACAGATGACATTAATCAGCATTTAAATGATAAAAAATATGTAGTTATCTTGTTTATTGATTTTAAGAAAGCGTTTGATACGCTGGACCACGGACAGCTTGTTCAAGCTATGCATGAATGTGGTATCCGTGGTCCTGTGAACGATTGGCTTCAAAGTTATTTGCATGGTAGATCACTGTGTACCATGGTGAATGGCACGGTCGGATCAGAGGCAAAAGTGAGAACTGGTGTCCCAACTGGCTCGGTGTTTGGACCTGTCGGGTACATAATGCACGTGAACAGTATGACAAATGTTGTGAAAGACTGTATATGCTATATGTATGCTGATGATACGTGTATGATGTACGCGGATAGGGATATTCAAAATAAAATCCAGAATGATTTTGAAAATGTGTTAAAATGGTCCCACGACAACGGCATAATATTAAATATAAGCAAAACAAAATGTATGCTTGTACATTCACCGTATATCCAAAAACCAAGGAATAGCATTAATATAACTGGTCACTCATATGAATGTCTGCATAATTTTAAAATAAATTGTACTGACTGTAAAAAAATTGAATTTGTAAAAGAGTATAAATATCTGGGTCTAACGATAGATTGTAACATGAATTGGGGCTTGCACGTGAATAATATATGTAATAAATTGAGATGGATGCTATATAAGTTTAATCATCTTCAGTATATTGTAGATAAACCAACATTACGCTTAGTATATCATGCCCTCGCTGATGCAGTACTGAGCTATGCTCTCACTTCATTTGGTCGTACTTTTCGCACATATATAGATAAAATGTTTAATTTGCAACGAAGAATAATAAAACTTTTAGTAAATAAAAATGTGTTAACACAATGTAAAAATAACTATAACGTGTTGTTTAAGCGATGCGATATATTACCTATACATGAAAAAATTACATTCTTACTAGCAATGGAGCATTTTAGAAATTCAGAATTTAAAATACCAATACAGTACAATAGGAATGTGAGAGAAAAAGTCCGTAAAAGATTTGAAGAACCAAGAGCGAACAACTACTATGGTGAAAGGACGTTAAAGTACCTCATTCCAAAAATCTTTAATACTATTGTATCTGAGAAAGACTGTGTAAGCGTGAGCAAACAGATGTTTAAAAAGAGATTAAAAAGCTACCTGTTGGATGTTTATAGTGAAATTAGTGGTAATAAGTAAATTTGTTATACGTTTCTATAATTTAAGCTTGTAGTAATACTGGCCTAATTTAAGCCTGTAGTAAGACCAGTAGTAATACTGCTGTGCATTGTTTTTTATATTTTAATAATGTATTTTTGTATCACAAAATTAGAAGTGTAAGACTAGAAAAATAAGAGTTTTTCTCGCCAACAAACTGTATACCAGTTTGGCGAGATTGTAATATTTTAAAAAATGTATCTTTTTCTATGAATAAATTTATTAAAAAAAAAATAAAAAATAAAGAGGTAAAGTTTGTGAGGTTGTAGGCAGTAATCTCTGAATCTACTGGACCGATTTTGACAATTCTTTTACCAATAGAAAGCCACGGTACTTGTGAGTGTCATAGGCTATATATTAATCCGACTTTTTCGTGCTAGTCGGATTTGCAAAGTAAGTCGGAGAAAAACTGATCGAACGAAAACGTTTCTTACGAACGCTGCCTTAACGAGATATATGATTGGGTTCTAGAGAAAAACTGTAGAGCTTGATAATGCCTACCAAAAAGTCAGGCACAGCATATGTCTAACTTTTATATTTAAGTCACAAAAAGTAGTTTTTTAAATTAAAAAATAATTTAAATTGTTAGGTCATTTTTATTGGTCAAATAAATCATAACACTCAGTAATAACCGAACCACACTCATAATTACCGCCCAACGAAGTGGACACGGGTCGGCTAGTACTTTATATAATTGACCATGTTCAAGAAAATCCCTTAATTCAAGGGATTAAAAATCTATATATTATTATTGTTATATTGTAATATAAACTAGCAGTGATATTATGAGCTATTGTTTTTTTAAAAATTTATCCAGTTTGTTTTTAAAGCTATTGACAGAATCAGTATTTATCACTCACTGGTAATGCATTCCAAACATCTAATATACGAATTGTCGAAAAGAGTTTCATGGGGTTCGATGCTCCAATTTTTATTGACATATTCAACTTCAACGTGTCCACGCAAATTCTTGTTGGTGTTCATGGTATACATGTCCTCCAGGTTAAGCAGACTATAATAACCGTGAAGCATTTTGTACCTTTCAAATAGATCTCCTCGCTGCCTACGTACCTCTTATGTTGTCAGGAGGAGTTCTTTCAGTCGTACACTGGGAAAAATATAACGATGTAATACACGGAAATATACATGTTTCAACAAGTATTACGTATATAACTCGGACTGTGGTCCATACGTATGAATTGACATGACGCTTAACAGTGTTGGCGTGACGGTAGTTACGAGCCATAATGTTATTTCATTACCTTGCGACCTTGGAATCTCGCTTCTAACATGACAGCATGTAGTAGTATACGTACGCTTATAGTCGATCACATGAATCATGTTGAAAATACATTACACCAGGGGTTCTCAAACTTATTAACCCCGCGACCCACTTTTTAAAATCACAATATTTTGCGACCCAGCGAGAACTCTTTCAGAAAAGTTATTGAGTGGTTTCATGTAAAAAATAAACAATTCATTTGTAAGTATCATAAGTAAGTATTTATTTTGTAAGAAATTGTAATGTGCGACAACATAAAAAATAGAAACTAAGAACTACGTTTACATACCGACGTACCTACCTACTTTAAAAATCATAGGGTAGGTACGGCGAAATAATTCAGTGTGACGGATGAGCTTGCTTTCTAGTTTTCAAAATTACAGCTAAAATTACAGAGATATTTTTAAGCGCAGAGAATCTGACAAATCTAGCTTGTTCCTGTACTTTGTCTTTATACTTGTCATAGCAGAGAAACCTACTTCACACAAATACGACGTTGTGAATCGGAGTAGAATATTTTACTGCCTCAGTATAAATGTGAGGAAGTGTAGCACGTAGAGATAGCCAGAATTGTGTCATGCGTTGGCGATTGAATGTACTCTTCAAGTAAGTATCTTCTGACAAGTCAATTAACTCTTCATCGGCATTAGTTGACAGTCCAGTTTTAGGGCATGCTGTTTGAAATGGATTGATAACCCAATTCATCTTTTCGAGGTTTGACATTTCTTGAAGGAAGTAATGGTAGAAATCGCAATTTAACGATTTCAAATGATCGGAAATTGCTTTTATTAAGTTACTGGATGGTTGCAGTGTCGTCAATCTATCTAGTCGTCTATCTGCCATATTATACCCTACGTTCATACGTTGTGTTCGCGACCCATCTGGAATCGGCTCGCGACCCACACTTTGGGAACCGCTGCATTATACGGATATTTCTGTATTAATCGCAGGAAAAATGTTGAAACATATAATCGAGTAATGGAGTAAATAAAATTCCTTGTAATTCAACAAAATTACGATTGAAACATCGTTATTCTGTATAAAACGGAGTACAAAATGGTATTGTAAGAATCAATCCAATATTTTTCTCAGTGTAAATCTCCTCGGTGCCTACGTTCCTCTAATGTTGTCAGGAGGTTCTTACAGTCGTTCTTCGTACGGTTTGTTCCTCAGTGATAACACGTCACGAACTCTTTTGAGATATATTTCCTAACTCTTGAGACTGAGTGATTCATATGAAATTCCCATCCTTGATGGTTATCTATCATTATTACCCACTCCTAGATATTTAATTTTCTTCACTGGTTCTTTTGGCTCGCAATTTCAACCTAAACTCTTATTGTCACAGTCATGACTATAATTAATATCGTTATTTTATTTCTGGTGAGGTATACTTACTATTTTATTGGCACAGGCCTTTCATTTGCGTGTTTTCGCGTGTTCCAACTCAATTCGAATTCATGCCAAATGGCACAGCTCGCATATGACGCGGTTGTTTTTTGTCTGCAATCCGAGCAAACGAAAGAGAAAGGGCTGTCGCGGGGGATAATTGGAATAGGGAACTCTGTCTGGATGGTCGGGTATATAATTACAGGGCTACCCCCCCCCCCCCTACTCTCCCCCCCTTCTCTTTCCCCATCCAGCCGGTTAAATGCTTTCCTGGCCGCGTCTGATGAGGGGCAGCGGGCTTTACGAATTTACGACGCGATGCACGACATTAAATTGACAATGTTATGGCCTCGCCGTAACAAGCCATTGTTACCCCAGAGGCACAGCGACAGCGATCCCACCGAAAACGTTAATAATTCAATTGGAATTTACTCTTTGTTAGTGGGATGAAATTGACCGAATTGTTTCTAAAAATGTTGATAGTCGATGGTAGGAGTGATATGATTAGATGTGTTTTCATTGAGATGCATCAGTTTTTCTGAGCAGTCTATGATAACCATGGCAGACAGTAATTCCAATAGATAGATAGATATTATTCTATATTCACTACATTATACCTATAGGACCATTATACATGGTATATACAGCCTTGATTATATAGGCTAATAGATTGCTTAATACCATTTTATGATTAGGCTACTCTTCTGCTCTGGCAACATGCAGGTGGCGCTGACATGACGAAACTAATAGTAACTTATTCCGCCATCTATAATAACAATGTGAATTCATGTTTTATTTATAAAGAACTTATTGATTATTACAGGTAAATATATTAAAAATAATAAAAGACACGACAGAAAGTGAAAAGCACGCATAATATTTTCGCGCTATTAACTTTATTGTAACTCGATACCGCAGCAGCACATCAACTTCTAACTGCCCAACCGATCACCATGAAAATTGGTATACATAGACATTTGAGCCCGCGTAATGTTTTCGCAATATTAACTTTATAGTAACTCACCACCAAATGGCGCTGTAGCACATCAATTTCTAAACCGCTCAATCGATCGCTATGAAAATGGGTATACATAGACATTCGAGCACGCATATATTCGCACTTTTAACTTTATTGAAACACGCCACTAGATGGCCCATCAGCACATCAACTTCTATATGGCCCAACCGATCACCATGAAAATTGGTATACATAGACATGTGAAATTGCATAATATTTTCGCGCTATTCATGTTGTTGTAAATTCTCACTAGATGGCGCTGCAGCAGGTCAACTTCTATACCGTAACACCTATCGCCATGGACGTTTTATAAATTAGAAAGTGGAAGCATTGATTTTACACTATAAAATCAATGGTGGAAGGTACGATGATTAACATAGGCTACTTGGGGGGCGGAGCGGGGGAGAAAAGGAGAAGTGGAAGGGGGGAGGAAAATGGATACCCGAGGATCGCCGGGTAACATTCCACATAGTATCATATATAAACAATACTACAAGCTAAGTTGTGAGTTTTAAAAAATGTTCAGTGTTGCCTCTCTTATATTTCATTGCCTTTTCTGATCGCTTGTAGAGTAAGTAAGACTGACATCGCGTGCGATATTCCTCGTCACCAATTTGTGGACATCCTCAGTTACGAATCAGTTAAAAGACCATCAGGTCTATCCTCGTGTGCGACTTCCGTTGCAGCTCTTTTTTAATGGCGAGGCGGCACGCGCGATGCAGTGGGCGTCGCTCTTCGCGGGCGACCCGCAGGACCATCTGCCAATTAGCAGGACATGGTCGACAATGAGCCCGCATTGCGTCCACACCAAGGCGACGCCTCTCGCTTCTTCTGCGTTTACGAGCTTTGTTGATGTTCACTTCCGGTTTATTGTCTTTATTGATGGGTCATTGACGCATATAATCGCAGCATTCGCATTATGCCAGGTTTACAAGGGCCTTGTACTTGTCACACCGAGAAAAATAAAAACATGTATTACACGGAAATACGAATGTTATACAAGGATTACGTATATAACGCGGACTGTGGTCCGAACGTTTGAATTAACAGGATGCAAACGGTGTTGGCGTGATGTTACGTGTCGTAACATAATGTTATTTCATTACGTCGCGACCTTGGGATCTTGCGTCTTACATGACAGAATGTAGTAGTACCTATACGTGCGGTTATAATCAGACACATGAATCACGTTGAAACTACAGTCTACTGTTATTTCCGTATTAGCCGTAAGGAAAAATTTGACTGGTACATAAATTCGAATAATGGAATTTCAACAAAATTCCTTGTAATTTAACAAAATTACGATTGAAACATCGTTATTCTGTATAAAACCGTAATAACCAAATGGTAATGTAAGAAGCAAACCAATATTTTTCTTAGTGCTTTAGTACTTGTCAGTAGTACTTGTCTTTAGAACGTGAGAAGTAACCGTTTACACGTTGGTTAGCTGAAAGGTATTAGTGGTGCGACTTCCGTTCGAAATGGAACACTACCGCTGCCTTCTTTTTCATACGAATTACATTCCCGGATGAATTTTATAGTTGCTTCAAAATTTACCTTTCCGCCGCCATAATTACAAAATAAACTTAGTAAATATCACGTAAACAGAGAGAAACGTGTGTCACTTGCCGTTTCGATTTGTCACTAACACTTGCCGCAGCTGTTCATACGAGTCAGCAATCGGCAATTTGTGGTGGTGGTAGTCGCTTGTCACTTAGAAAATAGGAACGACTTTCTATTAACTTGCACTGGCAGTTTCACTAATACTAAGCACTAACATGCTGAATCAACATGTTTACACTCAAGGTATTATTGCAAATGACAAGTATTAATCATTAGATTCTAAACATATGTAAACCTAGCATTATGCGCCTGTGCGAAGTTTACTTTATTTTGTACCATTGAAATCATCTAGTAGAATATTCTAGCTAAAATTCTTTTTTAAACTATACAAGTTTTTTTTAGATTTTCGCCTTTTTCTGGAAAAACATGCAACTTGGATACAAGAGATTTTACATAAAAAACCTGGATGACAATCACCTACAACTTTTCTTCATTTAAGGCTTGTTTTATTTTTTAATATCTTTTTTTTTTATAATAAACATTTGGATATTCAGGTTTTTCCTCCGTTACAAAGGCCTGAACCAAAAAATGTTTAAGAAGACTATTAATTCCGTATTTCACATACAATAATATGATATACAAAATAATATTTTGATATCTAAGAAAACGATTTCTCAGAAAAAGAAATCTCAATAAAAGAAACCATTTTATTGTTTAGTTTGATGTTTATAATCATCCTTTCAAAATATAGTTGTACGCTTATAACACTGTATACACTTATCTAAACGATATACGGGATGTTTTTACTGGACGGGCATTTTTTTAGTGAGTAAATCAGTACAATGTAAGAAGCAAGTTTAAATAAAAAAAAATGGAAAAACCAATAATTTTTTTTTTGGGATTTTTTTTAATTGAAAACTTAAAGAAGTTTACTGTTAAATAAAGGATTGAGAAGCGGTAGGTAATAAGTGGTAAAAAAACAATATTAGTGATATTTTACCTTCTGTTAGATAGAGCATCGTAATCACAGCTTTTCACACAATTTTTTTTTTTAAAGATTTTTTTATTTTTTTTAAATCAAAAAATTGCCTACCTCGTTGTACGGATTCATCCACTAAAAAAATGCCCGTCCAGTAAAAACATCCTGTATAGAGTACCTATCTCAGCAATGACTCTATCTAAGAACTATTTTCTTTTGTCTAGTTTTTAAGCTTGATTCTTATGTGATTTTTGATAATGTTGATGGGTTGTATTTGCGAAATTATTTTTTTCTATTAGAGATACCCTTGTATAACGTCGGTATCAGTCGAAAGCGCTTTTTATTTTCAGCTCGAATAATTCTATCTATTCACTAGTTAGTAACCCTCGAAGGCGCCAGTGTCCGTGAGATGGAGGTGTGTTCCTGAGCATCGTCACCGAGGCCCGGTGATTGATTGAGCTCGAGGTGTCCGAAGCGGGGGTTTGAGGACGTAGGAACGGGAGTTCCGCGGGGGTGGCACTGGGTTCCGGAGTGAAAGGGAGAGGGGAGGGGGGCGAAAGGGGAGGCGGACGCGCCCATCGCGCGAAACATAACCCTGATCAAATTAATGAGTCGCGCTGAGCGACGGCTATCATAAGATGGGCCTGACGGCCAACTTCCATTTACGCAGTCAGAAACACGTCCTATCGACTTTCGGTAGGCATAGAGATTCCTTCTGTGCGTTTATGGCAAAATATAGTTTCGAAAAAAAAAACCACGATAGCGCCTATCCGATTGAGCTGAAATTTGTCATGCAGGCATCATTGGTCATGGTAAGAGTTGAAAAGATTGTAGTTGAAATCGGCCCACCAGGGGCACTCTAGTCATAATTCAATTTCAAAATATTGGACTTAAAGACTTGAAATTCGATACACAGATGCGTTGTGGGCCAATACCACATTGTAAATTTTTGTTGGGAATATCTCCTATATAAGCGACACAAATATTTTGTAAGCTCCGCCATATCTAAGAAAATACTCCATTATACCACTAAAAATACTCCAAAAATAGTACGACAACTTTCGTATTACTTTTAAAATAATACGAAAATACTACTAAAATACTACAAAAATCTTAGAAATACATTTGCGATTTTAAACGAACACATTCGCTAGCGGGGGGGGGGCTTGGCGCGCGGGGAGAGGAGGTTGGGGGTGCGGAGGTTGCAAGAGGTGGGGAGGCTAGGGAGGGGGGTTGTAGTGGGTAAGGGGGGCTTGTCTACTTGCCTGGAAAGTCTTATGGTGAGGTAACCGATATGTCTTTAATAATATTAAAAATATGTCTTTAATGATACTGACAATATTTTACACTAACCTATTCACAGCGCACTGATATTACATGCCCTGTTTATTGATCGATCACCATGTCCTTTCTTGTTTTTTATTGACTATACGAGTATAAAGGCGTGCTCAGCTGTTATTCTCCGGCTTACTCAGCTGGTCTCCCAGATGTCGGCGATTGCTGGTGGTTCGATTAAGGTCGGATCCATATCTGGATGAGGGTAAAAGAGAGAACGTTTGTCATAATGTTTATACCAAAGGAGAGCTACTATTTGTATAAACCCTGGGCCCACCAACCAATAAGCTTGAAAGTGGCATATACGTTTAGGCATATTTTAGTTATATTTAAAAATTAAATCTCACCTCTAATATGTTAGTGGTATTAAAGGTTAATATATTTCAATTACTAGGTCTTGGACGAAAAATTTCTGTAATAAATATTATAATTATTATTATCCCATCTCTATTATTACTACCTATTCTTTATTTGCAGAAAATAAAAATAATTTGCAGTAAAAAAGGGGTAGAACACGAAACGAAAGTCAAACAACAACTGATAGCCTAAGTGACATCCGCTGCTTGAGTCGATTGCAGCCCTTTGTCTCGCATCTCTCACGCTACTCACCAAGTAAAACAAACCACTATCGACGTCTATTACCGTATATAACTTTTTACCCACGAATTATGAAGAGCTGTCATGTATTTATTTATTTATTTCTTAATAAAATATACAGCGTTACTAAACAATTTTACACATGCGATCCTAACAATTAATGTGAGGCCGTTTACTTGTTTTCAAGGTTTTGCAATAAGTGTTTAGCAATTTTAATTTAATTTAAATTAATTTGAGTTATATAAACGTGGAGGATAGAAGGGGATCTAAAATTTCAACTTCATATGATAATATTTGAGGAGTTCCCTCTATTCCTCATGGATCTCATCATCAGAATAGGATTTTGATAAAAAAATGGGACCAATCTGGAAGCATATCCATTCAAATTAAAAAAGGTTTTTCCAAATCGGTTCATAAATGATGGAGTTCTGAGGCAACAAACAGAGAGAAAAAAATAGATACAACTGAATTGATAACCTACTCCTTTTTTGAAGTCGGTTAAAATTGATGAAAATGGTAAAGTCGATACGCGACGCAGCTTATAAAACAGAATATATTTATTCCTGTCAAGCACCCATGCAAGACATTATGTTAGACAGAGCATGATATTAGTTTTGGTCAATAAATATGTAATTATGAATGAACATGCTAATCAATTATTTATGGGACCATTCCTTGTGAAAAACAATTCTTGTGGTATAACTTTTCTCTCTATACATGTAAGTAAAAATGGAGTTCACGTGCCGAAAGAAAAGACTCACCGTATTAATTATATAGGATGGTTGCCTTACAAACTCATACAAAAGTAAAGAGTATTATCGATTAAATAGGTGGTACTAATTGTGATTATCAAGCGACCGTCCAGTCTATTCCTTTATTTCTCTATTTTAAGCGCATATACAACTTTCTGTGACTTTATTATTATTATTTAATTACTCGATATTTCCGGCTATGAGCGCGAATTCATATATGCAATCCTACTAATATTATAAACGCGATAGATTGTATGTATGTATGGATGTTTGTTACTCTTTCACGCAAAAACTATTGAATGGATTTTGATGAAACTTTACAATAATATAACTTACACATCAGAATAACACATAGGCTATAATTTATAAAGATATATGGTTTTCTATCATCATTATCACAATTTTCCATCACCACGCGGGTGAAACCGCTGGGCGCAGCTAGTATTTCTATATATGCGCTTTTTCAGCGCAGAACTAATGTAGCACGCTACAAATATACTCCTGCGATCACAATTTTCTAGCAATGTTACCTGGAGATATCACGTAACTTTTTTACCGTTCGAGATGTTGGGCTGCTGAAATATGTGTCTGTTATGAAATAGGGATGCTGAAGTTGAAACCATCTAGAGTTCGGTGTTATGTTGTGGCCTTGTTTTCGAAATAAATAATGCTGTTAAACTGTTAATAAGTGTTTATTCCATTAACTACCTTTATAATAAGCGGTTGTACAGAATCGGGTACTCTTGGACGTATCGTAAAATCAAGCTGAAATTAAAAGCGGACTTTCAACAACGACGACGGCAATCATCTAATTCATTGGTATATTTTTTCATACCTAGCCATTCTTCATCTAATTCATTAGTTTATTTTTTCATTCCCTTGGACGTATCGTTAAATCAAGCTGAAATTAAAAGCGGACTTTCAACAACGACGACGGCAATCATCTAATTCATTAGTATATTTTTTCATAATTAGTCATTTATTAGAAAATTTATTAAGGCAATTTTAGTAAACACATTGATTTTTCGCAGGATTGGCTTTTTTTACCGACTTCAAAAAACGAACGATAAATTTGGCTGCATTTTTTAAAAAATATTTGTAACCTCAGAACTCTGCTATTTATGAACCGATTTGTAAATTTTATTTTATTCGAAAGAATATACTTACAGATTGGTCCCATTTTTATCAAAATCCTTTTCTGATGATGGGATCCATTAGTCTTAAATTAGTCTTAAATTCTTCCACTTGTCTGTATGTTATGTAATAATCTTTATTTTCACAATGCGCGCATGTACCACTATGTTTAGGTTAGCTGTAAGACATTGCCATGTGGCAATAAGCTCGCCTTTTTGTATACTTATTAAGTGCAAATAAAGAGTTTATTATTATCCATGAGGAATTGAGAGAACTCCTCAAATATTATATGAGATTGAAAATTTACATGGTGGTTCAATTCCCATAACAATTTATTTATTTTTATGGCAAGCATGATCTGATTCTACACCCTGGGTTGGCTCCCGACGAGGGAACGCCTCAACGGTCAATAGCACAGACCTCAAATTTTGTAAACTCATTAAGTTATGATAGCTCGTTCTAAGTTTTATCATGACATGGCTGCTACACCCAGGGTTGGCTCACGACGAGAGAACTACTCAACGGTCAATATATATATATATATATATATATATATATATATATATATATATATATATATATATATATATATATATATATATATATATATATATATATATATATATATATATATATATATATATATATATATATATATATATATATATATATATATATATATATATATATATATATATATATATATATATATATATATATATATATATATATATATATATATATACATATATATATATATATATATATATATATATATATATATATATATATATATATATATATATATATATATATATATATATATATATATATATATATATATATATATATATATATATATATATATATATATATATATATATATATATATATATATATATATATTATATATATATATATATATATATATATATATATATATATATATATATATATATATATATATATATATATATATATATATATATATATATATATATATATATATATATATATATATATATATATATTCATATATATAATACAGATTCATTCTCGTCTCGCATTGTTGTGTTGCCGCTGTAGGAGACAGTAGGAAGCCAGTTTGATCAGGTATATATATATATATATATATATATATATATATATATATATATATATATATATATATATATATATATATATATATATATATATATATATATATATATATATATATATATATATATATATATATATATATATATATATATATATATATATATATATATATATTCATATATATAATACAGATTCATTCTCGTCTCGCATTGTTGTGTTGCCGCTGTAGGAGACAGTAGGAAGCCAGTTTGATCAGGTTCCAATACCACAGCAGGAAACACTTAGCAAACACTGAAAGAAGAGAAGAAAAAGGCGTGGAGTCACTCCTGGTCGCCACAGATCAGATAAGTGCCCTTTCATTATTTTATCATTTCATTTATTTAGTAATAAACATAATTTCAATTTGAAAAAATTATATATATATATATATATATATATATATATATATATATATATATATATATATATATATATATATATATATATATATATATATATATATATATATATATATATATATATATATATATATATATATATATATATATATATATATATATATATATATATATATATATATATATATATATATATATATATATATATATATATATATATATAAAATTATTATTATTATTATTGTGTTTGGTTGGTTCATCGAACCTTGTTTTAAATGTAAAAATATAAACTGCTTGCCCTGGAAGGGGTATATCCCAGTTGGGCAGTACCTACTAGCCATTGAATGAAAGAGGAAAGTTTTTGCCATTTGTTTTAATATTATACTTATTGTAAATGGTTAATTTGATAATTCCAATAAAATAAAATAAAATAAATAAAAAATATGTATCCGTATGTATCCGAACACACTAGAATGGTGTTTCAACATTTTAATAATATCGTCTCTTTCCGAAACGATGGCCCAACGAAACGTAATGTTATTTCATTACATCGCCACCCAGATTTCTTGCTTGTAACATGACAGCATGCCATTTTATACGTAAGGTCGTAAGTCGGAACATGAATCATGTTGAAACTTCATTATACCTACTCTTATTTTCGTAATAATCGTAAGGAACATGTTGATACATATACTTACTCGAGTAATGGAGTTTCAACAAAATCCCTTGTAACTCAGCAATATTACGATTAGAACATAATTATTTTGTATAAAACCGTAACATCGTAATATGTAATAAGATATCCAATATTTTTCTCAGTGTAATCAATATAACAATATTCTGCGATACTGACGTATCGCAATTCACAATCTAACCTAGCAATCGCATCGCAATCTTCCTCCATCTTCAGCCTAATTAGTATTACGCGAGGATTTATGTGTCTAATAGCTATTAAGGTCGTATAAATCCGGTAGTCAATTAGTCAAGACTCCGCCTAGATTTTTTTTCAACCGCGGCTAGTTTATTAGTTCAACGCCGTGGTGTTTCTGTAGGATGGAAAGTGGAAGGCTGGCGGGTAGGTCGCCCTGGGACGGGCGTGTAGCGCCGCTGGGCACGAACACCGGAACCCCTTTAAAAGGAAATTAATTAGAACGGATGTCATTAAACTGAGTATACCTTTCACAAACACGCGGATCTGTGCAGGGACAAAAATTAAATTAAAGGTTAGGAAAAGGGCCTCTGATTTCTGAAATTTTCGGGTGGGGTAGTGGGGGGGGGGGGGGGGGGTGAGACAGGATATTTTGAGGAGTTAAAGAGCCATCTAATTAAAAAATTAAGAACCTTCTATGTCCACTGAATGCGGAGTATGAAGTAGTTTTTTTTATAGAAATTTTACTTATGAGTTTTTTGATTTTTTTAAATTTATTAGTTTTAAATAGTATTCAAGGGCATTACAGATGAATCCAATTCGCACTTGAGTATTAAACTAGAGTGTAAGTCTAAAATAAATGACTACATAACTAAATTAATGCTAACATTGAACAAGAAAAAAACATAAAAATATAAAACTAAATAAAAGACAGATTATGATAAACATGAGATAGCAGGGAGTTGCCTTTTTAGCTGCCAAAGGGATATACAAAAGATGTCTATTTCTGTGGATATATCTATTTAATGACATCCGTTCTAATGAATTATTATTGTTATTATTATTATTATTACTTTTTCTGGACAGGTCGCGTCGCTAATATGTCCAGATCATCTTGAGAAACTAGTCATTAACAATAGTAACAACTTTTCAGGTGCGAATGGAGTCTTTTTTAAAAACTTTTATTTACCTTGCAATGTATATTAGGTAGCATGTTTGTTTAGGTTATATCTTCCAAGCTGAAATAAAAACACTTCCTCTTATTCTATGAAGCATAAATTTTACACTTTGGTTCAGTTACGATGACAATGCATTTTTATGGTGAGAATGACCTGATTCTATAACCAGAATCGGCTCCCCAAGAGGATACTCTTCCACGTTCAACAGCACAGACACACAATTTTGTATACGCATTCAATTATAAATTTCACCATGACATGGCTGTTGAACTAATGGTTGGCTGCCGATGAGGGGACTCCTCAACGGTAAACAGCGTAGAAACGAAATTTTGTATACGCATTTAATTTGATAACCCGTTCTAAGTTTCACCGCGACAGGGATGCTGCACCCAGGGTTGGCTTCCGACGACGGGACTCCTCAACGGTCAACAGCACAAACACGAAATTCTGTATAGCAGTATATTATGATAGCCCGTTCTAAGTATAGTGATACTACCAGGTTTGCCAGGATACCCAGGTTTGCGTCAGGATAGAGCATTTTATTAAAAGTCTGTTTAAAAGCCTATAAAAAATGTTTTTTTACTATTAACTTATTACAAGCTTTATATTAACTTGTAATGTTCGTATGTAAGTTGTCCGTTTCAAATTTCAAACCATTATTTAACCAATTGCTGTTATCCGATTAAGCTGAAATTTAGCATTTTTGAGCAATGCAAGTTCGGTGTCAATGCAATATTATGGTACCATCGAGCTGATTTGATTATGGAGCCGGGATGTAGGGACTGGAGCTTCCTGATTGTAAGACGACTAGAGTTGTCGACTACAGCGGGCGAGCCCGTCACCTCAGGAAGTTTTACCGATTAGTCGTTCTATTTCCCTGGAGTGAGCGCAGAAGACTTAGACAAGACAGTTCACCGTCAAGCTCCGCCACAAACCCGTAAGAGGCCAACGCCTTAACCGCGAGATAGCCAGGAGTGTTACCCAGCGGGCTTACACTCACGCCCTTACTTTCACTTGCAACCAGATTACTCCAGTCTCTCGATTGGTTACGAGTTCGAGGTCGCTTGCGCGGTGCTCTCCCTTACGAAGCGGTGAAACGGTGTATACCGAATCTATCGCGGACCACGGCATCCTTTGCCCGGCTGTTCACCCAGGATCGGGTAGCCGATGGTCGTTTCAAGAGCAGTCGCCGTAAGGTCCGCAACCGCTCCCGCTCTATAGGAAACAGTACTGCTTCCAGACTCTCCCGACTGTTAGTCAGAAGACGCAATCGATTGGCTTATGCCGCACGAAGCGCAGACCGTCCAGGAGCGCCAGAAGGTTGATTCCTAGGGGAAACTAACTCTAAGGCCAGAGTCCTACCCAGGCTCGCACTTCATGCGTGGAGGCCGTCGGATGGGTATTGACCCTTGAGTGTGACCAACCCTGAACAGAATGGGTCTTCGTGGCCAACTCACCAAGGGCCCATTAACTACCAAACTGATTGTAAGACAGTCGAATTTGGGCGAGTGTGTTTTTTATCATGAGTACTTTCCAATACACATGATGACGAGGGTCTGAAGATGGAGCCGGAAGATTACCACTGGAACTCCCTAATGAAAAGTTCTAAGAGTTGCCGTATTTTTTACGCTTTGTCTACGTATTAAATGAAATCATTTCTATTCGCCATACGACGACACTACCTTATTGACAAGTTCTCTATGAATGTTTTGACGTTTTATGTCATGGCGCGATTGCTTGGCGTGGTATTTTATAACTTTTATCCGTTAGGACATCTTGACCGTGTGCTGATTTGGATCGAGAAGCTTTTAACAGTGTTTAACGTATCGAAGACCGACGAAACCTTACGAATCTTCTTATAAATGCTGAAATAAGAGTCTCTTACATATTTCCTATTTTTTTTAATATTTTATTATCATTCAGGAAATATACAGCTCTTTCAATATAAAATTTTATTATACATATACAACATTATTGAATTATAATTTATTTGTGTTATTTCTCCAAGAACAAGACTTATTGGGCTAAAATGCAACAGGCTAACAAGAAAATATATTAAAAAGAATAAAAAACATGACAGCCTTTACAGAAAGTGGACGATTTATAATTATTGAGTGAATTATGTATAATTATTTTTATTGCGGTTTAATGAACTATTTGTGGTTTTTTGTATTTATCCTAATAGATAGATGTATATTTTCGGAATGTACTCAATCAGACATTTTATTTGACCAATAAACACAATATATATATTTTTTTATTTTTTTATTTTTTTAAGAATTATTTGCTGTAAAACATTTAATTTGTTTACAAAAATAGCAGGAACCGAATGGCAAAACCTTAACCCTTTGCTTATTTGATTCTCATCCAACTGGGACTAGCCCGTTCCAGGATGGACAGGATTCCAATATTACAATAAATTGTGTAAAAGTTTTAGTAAATTGTTAATAACAATAAATTGCCCTAAAATATGGTCCTCAAAATATTAATAATAATATTATTAAAAAAATATTAATAGATAACATAATATATAAAATGCAAATCCATTATATAATCGGCAATAAATGGAATATAACATTCGAATAAATAAATAATGACAAACAGAATAGTCTTAAAACTAAAATAAAGAGAAATATAAACTTATAAATCAGATATGTAGTATATGTTAATTTATTGACATTTGGGCATTTGATCATTTAGACAATTGCTTACTTGATATTTTGACAGTTAAGGTACTCTATGACACTCAGGATGACAGTGATTCTAACAGTACTACCATTGATTTTATATTACACTATAAAATCAATGGTACCACACACTTTTATTCCACCATAATTACTAAATCGGTACTAGCGTTTAGAAGTTATGATGGAATAAAAAATGGAAAACATACATAGATGAACCCTGAACACATTACACTCCTTTTTTTTTTGGGTAGTCGTGTAAAAAACATCAGTTTACTCTTAATAATAATCAAATATTACATGTATAGTATGTATAACAACATAAATAATGCCGTGATCGATTAGTTTAATGCCAAATTAGGAACGTGATACGTTTACTCCAGGGACGCGACGGTGGATGGAGGTCGCAGTGGAATGCGATGATAATTATGATGGTTCGCATAACGCAGAGAGAAGAAATATCTGTATTATATATCACGACATAATGGTCGCCATCAGATGAAATAATTCTCATCACATTTCGTGTGGCGATCCGCAGAGTTCGGGGTTACGCACACCGTCGTACGACACGCACCCGACCATCCTCACCCGATGCTACGGTACGAGCGAAACGGCTTGATCATTAACAGAACTAATCTTAGGTCTTTACCTCTGAGCAATGCAACATAAACTAACATAAACCTTAATATCTGGGAAACTAAGAATGCCAACTTATTCATATAATAAGTATATTAAAGACTATTTAATGGTGCTCAAATAAAAATAACAAAACTTTCCGGTTGCTGTAATGCCACCAAAAAAGCTAAACACAAAATAACTAATTTTTAGAAAACGAACAACAAATTTAATTTATTTGCGTTTGCTTTTACTTTACAGGCAGGGAAAGTATTGTGAACGCGCAAACAATTTTTTTTTCGGATGTGATGACGGATATACCTTACATCCCCCCCCCCTTCCGACCCCGAGACGATTAAGACCATTTCCAGTCTGTCTGTGAGTCTGTTTGTGTGTATTCCACCACGATCGCCCGAACGCTTCGTCCGATTGAGCCACATAACATAGAGCTGATTTTATTTTTTATTTTATTTTTCTTAAAAACATACAGCATAAAAAAATACGTATAAGCATAATATATATATAGCAGTAACAAAGCCAATGATGTTTTAAATTATTTGCTATATAAGGATTACAAAATATGCTAAACAATACAAAATAAATAAAACCAAAAAGAATTTAAAAGTAACAGTTAAAATCGCTAGTTGCGAGTGTATGGATGTTAGTGTGTGTTTGTGTGATAGAGAGCGTGTATGTGTGAGTGTGTGTATGTGTGTGTTTGTATGTGTGTGTGCGGGTATGTATGTGTGTGTGGGTGTGTGTATCTGTAGTGCGAATGTGCTTGTGAGTGCTTGTGCATGCTAATTCAATCCGATCTGATAATCAGCTTTTCACGTACCTCCTTAACAAAGGATCGACTATTCTGATAGTTAAATATGTCAATATCGTTAAAGCATACATTGTATACATGCATAACGCGCGGCAATAACGAATTGGAACCATAGTTAGTGTTGAACCTTGGTACGTAAAAAGTTGAGTGAGCACGTGCGAGTCGGGAAGGCGCTCGTATGCTCACCATACTCAGGAGGTATGAACTGTCCAACCCAGTATGAACAATTTTATGTTACATCCACATTGTTATTTTTGGTTTCAATATCTCTTTTACAATATCTCTTTATCTCTATATTTTTTTTTATCAAATAATAACGTCGAGCCGCCCGAGGCTAGTCGTGTAACGAACCATATTGGAAAATATATATTTTAATACCATGGAAATACTACAAAAATAATACATTTGCTGGGGGAGGCGTGGTTGGGGGTGAAAGGGGGGGGGGGGGGGGTGAGAGGGCGAAAATATTTTTCTTCCTTCGATATTCTTCTTCATTCGTGGGTACCAATTCCGCCTTATCTAGAGTGCTTTAATAGGGGGTTTTGGGGGGGGGAGGTGGTATTGGATGGGGTAGAGTTGGGTGGTGGGTTTGAGGAGTTAGGGGAGGTGGTTAGGAGGAAAGGGGTTTGAAGGAGGGGGATCGGGTGGAAAGGGGTTGGGGTAGGGGAAAGTTTTCCTTTTTCTCTTTTTTCCGATATTCTCCTTTTTCCGATATTCTACTTCTTCCGTGGTTTAAATCCCGGTTATCTAGAGTGTTTAAATAGTTACTCAAGTACTATAAAGATTTAAAGTTTCGGACGAAAACACATTCGCTATAGGGAAGGAAGAAGGGAGGGAGGGGGGGGGGAGAGTAATAATATTCAGATGAAAAAGTCTTTGGCTACTTACCTGAAAAGTCTTGGGGTGACTTATCCAACTTTTATATATCAAAAAACATAAACAGAACATTCATAAATAAGCTGCAAATTAAACTTAATTCTAATTCAATTTCTACGCCCAATAAAAATAATAATAGAGCTAAAAAGCATTTTTTTATTCTATTGAATTAAAAAAAAATGCATAATAAAACTTATTCTGGAAACGTTAACCAACATTGGTTTAGTAAGTTGACCATAAACTTACCAAAGTTCATCGCCTATTATTTTAAATTTTGTTAGGTTTATATGACGTGTGAGATAACTACATACCATATCGGTTATCATTTCAGAAAATATTAGATTAAACTTACAACCAATTAATTGATTGCATTTAATCCGATTCTCAATATTATTAAAATAATGAAAAGTGTTTAAATATTTCTTTATCATTTCTAATTATTTCCGCAGCTAAATCACGATTGCTAACAAAAATCCTAGCAGTATTGCCATACTCCACTTATTATTCGAGTCACTCTTTCTTCTTATGTAGAAAGGGTATTTCTTATAGGAACATTCTCTCCGCTTTTTTTCAAATTTCATACAAATAGATACGCGAAAGTTCTTCTAGTATAATAAAATATATAGTATAATAAAATATATAAATAAATTATACATATCATTAACAATAATAGTCATAATAAATATAAGTAGAATACTCTACTTATATTTACTATGACTATTATTATCACAAAAGAACCTTTCATCTCATCTCGAGCAACAGTCGTCTCTGCAGCCCAGAGACGACTGGCTAAAAAACTAACTGCACTGGGAGGCCGGTAGCCTCAAATGGTTTACTGATGGGTCCAAATCGGGACTTTTTAGCGAGCGCGTATCGACGTAGGCTGCGGTATATATGGAGAGCGACCAAACTTCGAAAGAAGTGTAAACTTGGGGAAATACGCCTCCATATTCCAAGCGGAGGTATACGCCATTATTGACTGTGCGGATATCAACCTCCATAAGAACTACGCCAACTAACGTATCTATATCCACTCGGATAGCAAGAATGGCACCAGCCTCGAATATCATTAATTCAAAGCTGGTGCAAAACTACGTATCACAACTGAATTCCCTGGGCGAAAAGAACAGGGTAATACTAAGATGGGTTCCCCTTCCCGGCCATGCAGGAATCGATTGAAATGAAAAAGCCGACGAACTTGCTAAGACAGGAGCAAAGGGAACGTTTATACGGCCCTGAACCTTGCTGGGGGCTAACGGGCCCATGATGAGGTGGCCACGATGACCCATGTGTTCAGGGTCGGTCACACTCACGGGTCAACACCCATCCGACGGCCTCCCCGCATGGGGTGCGAATCCTGGGTAGGACACTGGGTCAACCAGTCTCCCCTGGGAATCAAACCTCTGGCGCCCCTGGACGATCTGCACACCGTGCGGCGCAAGCCAATCGATTGTGCTCTCCGACTAACAGTCGGGGGAGTTTGGGAACTGTATTGTTTCCTATAGAGCGGGGGTGGTTGTCTACCTTACGGCGACTGCTCTTGAAATGACCATTGGCCATCCGATCCCGGTTCAGAGTCGGGCAAAGGACGCCTTGGTCCGCGATAGATTCGGTGCACTCCGTTTCACCGCTTCGTGAGGGAGAGGACCGCGCAAGCGACCTCGAACTCGGAACCAATCGAGAGACCGGAGAAATCTGGTCACAATTGGAAGTGAGGGCGCGAGTATCTCTAGCCCGCCGGGTTTATTCCTGGCTAACTCGCGGTAAGGCGTTGGACTCTCACGGGTTGTGACGTAGCTGGACGTAGAATTGTACTGTCCAAAGTCTTCTACGTTCACTGCAGGGCGACTGAACGACTAATCGTTAAAACGTCCTGTGGTGACGGGCTCGCCCGTTGTAGTCGACACCGCAAGATGTGGCGTACCAAAAATCCTTGGAAACCTAATGCTTAAAAAAATATGTTTAGAACAATCCATCAACCACGCCATGTTTGAATCATTCCAAAGCGCTAATTAAGGCATACGGCCGTAAGACTGCCCGTGAGGCCTTATCTAAATATAATAGGAACAATCTACGCATACTGGTGAGGGCGCTCACGGCGCATTGTGGACTGAACAAACACATGTACAACCTCAATCTCCGAGACACGAAAATGTGCAGGTTCTGCCAAGAGGCAGAGGAAACAAGAGGAAGGAAAGGCAGAGGTTCAATTTTCGACTAAAGGCCAACAGATTGAACGGAGTTCCATTCCATCCAAACCCGTGTTACATGGGTTCGCCCGCCGACCGAGATAGGGCGATCATCGTTTTTTTTTTAATAAAATTAATATTCAGATGAAATCAGTCCCTGGCTACTTGCCGGGAAAGCCTATGATTTTTTAAAATTATTTTTCTTATTTAGTGTATACCGACGATATGGTTTACGCACGGGGAATATCCATTTCGGACAACCAGTCTTCCAGTTAGTTCGAATTGGGTTTAAGGATCAAGGAGTGGAGTTCGTCGGTGGCACTACTAGCCAAGACTCACTATTTACCAAAAGCGAAAGGGGAGAGCTCGAGCGGCGGTGGGGCGCTTAGAAATCCTGGTCGGCTGAGCGATCGTCCCCTCAGGCTCGCGTCATATTGATTGAGGGCCTCCGCAGACGCGCCATTGGCCGGCGTCCTCCCGCCACCCGCGCGGGCGGCGCGGCCCTCAGCGGCGGCCTCCCCGCGCGACCGACAAACCCTCCGCCCGCGTCGCGCGGACAATTCATTTATTATAGACAGACAGACGCTCACACGCGGGGGGACATCAACCAGCCACCTTCGCTGCAGCACAGGGCTACCAACCCCACCAAACTTTACACATGAACAGCCCTGAATTCAAAAACTGTCAACAGGGATACTTTGAGCTACCGCAGAATTTACCGCTAGGCTCTCATTCCAATATTTCTACTCTCATCTGTTAACCCTTTCGCCTACCAACCCCACCAAACTTCCCACATGAACAGCCCTGAATTCAAAAACTGTCAACAGAGATACTTTGAGCTACAGCAGAATTTACCACTAGGCTCCCATTCTACTCTCATCTTTCTACTCTCATCTGTTAATCCTTTGTCTAGAGCCACGTGCGAGGCTCGTAGTCAGATTTTCGAGCCAAAAATGTTTATCATGTGCCTGGCCCGTGGTACAACAGTCGAGCCTAAATGACTATTACGTGCCACCTGGTACGTCAACCGGGCCAAATTTGAGACAGATTCGCTGATTTGTGGAATGACTTGAAACCTCGGCAGTTTTGTTTACCTTTTGGGACAATGCTGTCATATCTTAAATGGTCGCCAATGGGTTAAATGATGAAATTAGTGAAATTAATTTGAGTTATTTAATTTATTAAAATGTTGCAGAGTACGTCGAGACGACAGAGATCACCGTCTCTGAGACCCAATAACTCCGAGACCACCATCGAAAGCTGAAATCGCATTTGGTTCATGCACTTCAAATCAGTTATTAAAGCTGCAAGGCAGAGACGAAACGACGACAGTATATTTCAAGTGGTTTGTATGGAAATAAACTTTAAAACTGATCGATATTCCTCTTTCCCATCTCTCGCAACTCCAAGACACATTGCTGGCAAGTACTACGAGAGGCGTTCAAATACTGAAAGACACAGCTAATACCTCTATTTTTTACGTTCTGAACAACAAAACTGTCTTTTTTTTATTAGTTTTAATAAAATAAGAGACATTTGTTTGCATCTTGTCGAATCGTGTTGGCGAAAAAAACGGAATTTCGCGCGGTAACTTTACTTAACATTTTTTTGTACATAACAAGTATTTTAAGATTTTTGAGATGTATTAGGGTCGGATGCTACCCCATATTCTTCAGTTGCACGTTGGTGTGCTGAGTGGAAGAACTTCAACTGACTGTTTCCCTCGTTCGGGTCGCCCTACGACGGCACTCACTGAAAAAATGGATAAAAAATTGGAAAAAAATATTTTGTCGGAACAACGTGTCATAGTTCATTTTATTGCTGGAGGAGTGAAGGTTTCGTTATGTGGTGCGCATAGTATTTTACATCGCTTAGGGATGAACAAGGTATCGGCACTCTGGTTACCTAGAATGCTTACGGACGCGTAGAAAAAACTAGACTGAAGATGACGGAACAGTCTTTGCTTTTGTTAGGACAGGATCTAATTCATAATTATAAATGAAGCATGGCTTCACCATTCTGTTCCTGAAACAAACAATAGTCTACGACCTGAAAACGCCAATCATTTCCAACTCCATCATGGTAAAATAATGGGCTCTCTTACTGGTACAGTCAAGGGGTCGTGATAACTGAATACCTTGACCATTGATATACTATAATGGGAGCTGTATATGCTGAATAAATAAAAAAATTGCGAAGGGAAATACGTGACAAACAAAGAGGCAAACGTGGTAAAATTGTGTTTTGAAATCAAAGACTATTGTTTGACATTCTAAGCTGTTTGACATTCTAAATAGGATAAAAACTAATTTGCCGCTTGAATTTTGTAGCACCCGACGTTTGAACGACGTTGCAGCCACCCGGCGATGTTTCGGCAATGTTGCAGCCGCCTGGCGGCTCCAACGTCGCCGAAACGTCGGGTGCTACAAAATTCACGCCGTAAATTCGTTTTTATCCTAAATTGTGTTTGTTCCACAAAGATAGCTCTCCAGCACGCAAGTCCAGAGTTGCGATGGCTGCCATTAATGAAGCTGGCTTTGAAGTTGTGAAACATTCTCTATGCTCACTGGGCCTTACTCTTAGTGATTTCTATATATTTCAGATATTAAAGGAACATCTGAAAGGTCGAAAATTTGAAGATGATGACGCGGTAGTAGCCGCAGTACAGATATTTTTAGTTGATCTAGATCAGTGATTCCCAATTACATTTTCCTAAGTGCCACCTCAAGAAAGACCTCTGTACCCCTTATCTAGCCCTTATCTAGAAAACACTTATCTGGATAAAGATTTTTTTAGGAAGGGTATTTGTTTAGAAAAAGCTTAGAATAGAATATTTATATCAAGTATAAAAACCTAAATGGTGACGACGAAAAGTTACTCATTATCACTTTTTATTGAACGCCGTAATATACACAGATTTTGGAACTAACGAACGTGAATATTTAAATCGTGAAGTTATTTCTCGGTAGATAGGTATGACCACGTTTGGCTATATCCTTTAGCTATTATACCTATACGATAGAAACTGCCCGCGAAGATATTTCAGTTGGCTTGTTGAAGGATGATGGATCACCGCGTTTGGCCAGCTTCTCATCAATCCCCCCTCCCCTCCTCCTGAAATCACCCTGACGACGCCACTCCCACTTTAATCCACAATGCAGTGTTTTGAAGTAAATGTGGATTTAACGACGGACTTTCATGGAACAATAACAGATTCATCGATTGATTGCGTAGCGCATGGTGAATGGTTACGATGTTGATCAGTCTACATGCTAGCGCGTATCACGAACTGCATGGTTTGATACATATTTATTACTCTAGCCGCATTACAGATGGGCAATGAGTTAATCAGTCTACGTGAGTTATACAGGGTGGCGCAGAGTAAATTCATGTTTTCTGAATGGATAGTATTTCGCAAAGGGAAGGGTGATGACCAACAGAGAGTCCAGGTAATGCAGTTTTAGCCACGGTAACGTGAACGACAGAGCGTCGTGTGTTTGCCGTCGAGCATTTTTTTAGAAACGATGATTCAGTTGACTTCGGCACGTTATGTTCACATGTTACAAAATTTCCTTTTACCTAAACTTCAACGGCGACAAGTTAATATTCGAGAACTGTTGTTCTAACAACACGGTAAAACGGCTCACAGGGCGAGAGCATCAATAGGATGTGTTCGATAAACGTTTCCTCAACATGTGATTTTCCGTGTCGGCGATGTTCCTTGGCCTCCACGCTCACCAGACTTGTCTGCATGCGACTTTTTTTTTGTAGAGACCGTATGTCTAAAAAACGCAAACAAACACCGTACGTTATAGGAACCGAACATTGCTATTCGTCATGAAATCGCAAGAGTACCCAAAGAAATTATTTTAAATGTGATGCACAACTTTCAAGAGCGGTTAGAGATGAACTGATAGAGAAATGTTTTTTTATTGTATTTTGAATATTGCTGGAGCAATGTGATCAGATATATTGATGAATTAAATGATAATATTGTGTGTGATGACCGCTCTCATGTTCTTGATGCTTCAGAATTTGTTTTTTTATAGGTCAAGTTGACTCTTGTAAGTTTCCGGAGGGGTAAGGAAAGGTGAAACAACTGATTTTTTCTGGTATACGTTCTTGCGGTTTAAGGTCACTGGAAGGGAAGGTGGGGGAGGCGGATCAAGTTGTTAAATTCACAGAGTGAATGAAAAGTTAAGGCCGAAAGATTTTAATGGCAATTGTAAATAAATCTTTTGATAAAACAACTGATTTCTTCTGGGATACGTTCTTGTTTTTGTATAGGTCATCGTAGGTAAAGCCCCCCGCTTCAGTTTGGTAATTTTACAGTGTGAATGAAAAATCAAAATTAGGCCAAAAAATAGAAGAAATAAACGTTTTAATGGCAATTATAATTAAATAGTTTTTTTTTTACATAAAACACAAAAAATATAACTATTAAAATAAATAGATATACCTACCATGAACTTCCTGCTTTCGTGCTTTCGATATTTGATTGTTTGTTTTTATACTTCAACACAGCTGTTTCCATTTATGACGTCACACTTTATCTTTAGTCATCCGCTCCATCATAATTTACTTCATTACAAAGTTTTATGCGTAGATCCTATCAATCGGTCTCGTCGACCGTTCCGCATTGCTTTAGAGCGCGTGGGCCGATCGGGGACTTAATGAAAATGCCGAAAGCGATCAGTCAATGAGGTTGAGTTTTCCCGACGCCCCGTCAGATAGATATCTGCGGGAGGTTAAAAGGAAAGTTGTCAGCCCGCGGGACCGACGCAATGTGAGAATGATAAAAGCGCGCGCGCGGCCATTACGCCGACGATGATTGATCTGAAGCAATTTACCGAGGAAGAAAGCGACGCGCGACCGCACCCTGCGCCGCCTCCGTCTCGCCTCTGACCCGGTGACCATCCGCACCACCAGATTTCACAGCATCCGCAGTCCACTATCCGCACCATGTCCTTCCTTATTCATATAGGGTAAAAGCCGTATAGTTGCCTCAGTCGGATACATGCACCGGTTTAGAATACACTATGTTCGGGATGTTAGTGGCGTTGGCGCTCAACTATAATTAGAAGTGCCACTCCGCATGCCTCAGTGCAGTGTTGGGCAAATTTTAGTCGACTAACGATTGACGATTGAATACGTTAATCGCGATTGACGACTAACGATTGATTCTTTTAATCATCAATCAGCAACTAATAATTGATAAGTTTCAATCGTTAGTCACGATTGGCGATTAAACTTTCGCGATTGATATTCTCGACAGCGGTCAACTTCAGTTTTGCGTTTTTTCGTAGGTCGGTTCGGTCGGTCGGTGCAAACGCGAAAGCAAACGCGACCGCGAACGCGACCGACTTACCGACTGACGAGAATGAATTTCCGGGTGGTATCTAAAGAGCAAGTTAGTCGCGATTGATGATTGACGATTAACGTTTAACGACTAATTGATTTAGTCGCGATTACTTCAATCGTGATTAACGTTAGTCGCTACTAAATCAATTGTAATTGATTAGTCGATTAATATATTCAATCGATTGACCCAATACTGCCTCCCTCAGTGCCATCTAAGCCATCGGGGTAGGCGCACGCGTTTTGTCCGTGTGAGCAAAAATCCTCCGCGCCGCGCCTTTAAAATTACTTTGAAACGTCGAAATTATATTGGTTAGTAATTTCTATTGAATATTTTTATTACTATTTATCGTTTCAGTCAACTTTTTGTTTCTTTGCGTGAATTAGAATAGAAGAGATAAAGACGTATAAAATGAATGACATATTAGCTGAGACCCTAGGCCATACCAAAAATAACATTCCAGAATTGTTTACGGAAAATATCTGTATATTTTGTCCAAAGGAAACATACCCCCAAAAGTATATACTTTTGAAGTATATATTATGAATGTATATACCTACTATAACTGTATATACTATAAGTATATACTATAAGTATATACTA
Organism: Micropterix aruncella; assembly: GCA_944548615.1. NCBI lineage: Eukaryota > Metazoa > Arthropoda > Insecta > Lepidoptera > Micropterigidae > Micropterix > Micropterix aruncella. The sequence continues at coordinate 26,295,596 of OX155950.1, forward strand.
TAAAGTATATACTATAAATGCTAAATAAAGAATTTTTTTTAAAATAATCGAAAATTTCGATATTTTTTTTAGGAATCATATAGGTACAACTAATGGATTCATGAATCCAATGAATTCACCACATTTTTATATTCCGACCTGTATCCAACCAAATTGTAATACATCGTAACAGGATGGTGACGTGTTGTAGTTATTACAACACGTTACATTTTAAAACGAAAGCAAACTACTAACAGAAAAACGACACAAACATCTTTGGCAGCCTTCTTTTGCTTGACATCAAGATATGGATGGGCTCATCAAGGTAAATATAGAAAAAATGTACTGTAATTCATGTTGGGCGAAGCAACCCTCCCACTTGACATAAGGTAGATGGAACAGAACTAAAAATGAAGAGACATAGCTTCAATCTTGACAACAAAAGATTTGCCCCAACATTTTTTTCTTGAGCAACAAAACAAGCTGCCTAACAGCGTGGTAAATGCAGGAACAGTGAATGTGTTTCAAAACTGACTAACAAAAAAATGGAAAATTTTGTCTATATAATAAGTATATCTATATAATAAGATTATATTACATATAATAATATATAAAATACCATTGTCTAGTTTATATAATAAGAATAGTAACAGTAACAAATATAATTAGGGATTACATAATTCAGCGAGTAAAAAACTTCGCCATCCCTTACAACTATTGCATGATGGATTCAGTCGATAATTTTATTGATTTTAAATTTCTTTTTAAATATTTTTAAATATATTTTATGGTATCCAATTCTGCAAATTAGTTCAAGGATGTCGGTCATCATATTAACCTCCAAAACAGTCAACTTTCTAAAGCCATCTTATCGTTGCTTGTTCAAACGTCTTCGGGCTCTAATGGTAAATCGTAATGTTTGTTGTAATAAAATCCCCCGGAAGCCATTACATCTCCAGGGTTGGCTGATGTGCCTGCCTACTTTTATCGGGGCCATCTCATAATAAGGAGACGACACCATCCATTAACGCGCTCAAACAAACAAGATACGCCATTCTGAATGTCGCCTACGGGCAAACTAGTTAAGCACCCGACGCGATACTCATTATGCAAGCTAATATTTACTCTATAGGGAACAAAATCAGCAGCGGTTTAAGTTTTTAAAGGCTGTCAGTAAACCGGGTCTGCGCGTTTTAATAAAATGGTCCCATTTTTAAACGATTTAAAATCAAAATAAAAATAAAAATAAAATACTTCATTTCCTCGTTTCCATAAAACAAGACATGCATCGTTATTTCTGGTCGAGAAGTTTATACTTAAGGCTATATGATATTTACAAGAGTTCAAAAATAAGATAAAATTGTATAACATTGTTAATAGTTGATTATTTTTTTTCTAAAATCTTTTTAAATTTTTCGCTGGCTGATAACGATCCCAGCAACCTTGATCGTCCTTTTAAAGAGTTGATACATTCGAATTTTAAAACAAATTTTCCATGTCATCCTGTATTTGAGAGACGGTTCAATCATTGTGATTTTTTCATTGTTTTTGCTTTAATTTGTCTTTAATGAAGACATATTATTTTATTTTGCAAAAGGATACGCTTTTTCTTGGAGATGTGGATGAAGGGCGATCGTTCGCTAGCGATAAAGGGATCCTATTAAACCTACACTGTACCATCGAAAGTGGTGCTCATCCTCTGAACTTTTCCATTTATGAACAGATTTGATTTTTTTATTTTTATTTAAAAGGATACCTACTTGCATTTTTATCAAAATCCTGTTTTTATGATGGGATCAATGAGGAATTGAGGGAACTCCTCAAATATTATCATATGAAGATGAAAATGTACATGTTGATTCAATTCCGATGACAATTTATTTTTTTATGGTACTCATGACCCGATTCTACAATGCTCGATGTCAACACGCACCGCGTAATACGGCGATTTATATTAAAAACGCTGCTTTCTTCTAATATGAGAGCAAAGGGTTGCAGCACGTACCCTATGACACACGGGAGGACTAAAATATCCTAACTATACGACACACTTCTAAAAAAAGTTATGGTGGAATAAAGAATCGGAAAACATACATAGATGAATCCTAAACACATAACACTCCTTTTTTGGGCAGTGGTGTAAAAAGACTGAGCCGCAGATCTAAAAATCTACCGCTCATCATCTAAAGCAAATAAAGTGTAAATATATAAGAATATTCTTTGCCTTACCTAATATTCTTTGTTTGTACAATACACTATTTATACATCAGAAGAAAAAGTACAATAATAAAAACAACAAAAATTCAACACACAGAGACTTTGATGCGGGCGGAGCCGCGGGTACAGCTTGTTATTTATGTATTTATATTATATTGCCATCCGTCGAGACGGGACGGTTATTACCCCAAAATGAAATGCACGAAAACAAACCGAGGGGTGAACAATAAAATTCGCAGTTGTAAGGAAGTAGAAATTGAAAGCAAAATGCAAAATTTTATTGCATGCCGGCACCGAGTGCGGTTTGACTGGTGCAATTTATTTGCATACTTGCTACAGTTTTTCATGTACTGGACTGTGGGACACTCAAACTGTTGATGTGTAATCGTTGTATAATTTCCTTTTCATAAGTGTTATGACTGTTGCTTTGGTGGATCTCCACTTTAAGCGCATAGACTCGGATCACCGATATCTACAGAATAAACCTAGTAGATGAAGGTAAAAGAGGTGTAGTGCACATGCTTTACTTCCAACCAAGAGAAACATAACGACTTTCTTTCATAATCTTTAAAAAATGCACGTTTCTCCAAGGACTACAAAGACATCGCTAAAAGCCTCTTACAGTGGAGTCCGAGTGCTCGAAATTGAATATATATTTGAAGACTCAAATGATGCAGAAGATTGGGGAGCTCGTAAGATGGTACTTGTGATGGTCGTGTAAATGAAAGAGTCCCTAAAACAGATAATGGCACTGCTTCCAGAACCCACAGCATAATGGCACTGCTTCCAGTTTTTCCAAAAAAAATATAAGAAATTCAGTAATATCAGGCTGGTAAACTAATTAGAAATCAAACAAGTTTTAATAACATCCCAATTTGGTTTTAGGAGAAACTGGGGGACAATATTTTATATATATTGTATATACGAAACTTTATTGAGGAACTGTCTTTTGTGATCTCACAAAAGCATTCGATATGGTGACCCATTAAATTTTGCTTAGCACACTCGTTAAATATGGCATCCAAAGCAATAGCATAAAAATGGTTTCCCAGCTACCCGTGTAATATGGAACAATAGTACAACTCAGTAACGATGACGGCAGCATACTAGGGAAAGTCTTGCGCAAGAGTGCGGTGACATGGGGAGTTCCACAAGGCGTCTTCTGGGATCAAAACTCTTTCTTCTATATGATAATGATCTACCAACCGTTCTATCGCAACCAAAGGTAACATTATTTGCGAACGATATCAGCATAAGCTATGAAGATTTCAAAATTGATCAAGTCAAAATCTTAAATAATGATTAAGCTTTACTGAGTTCATAGTTTGAAAGAAATAAATTATCCAACGCATGTCAACGCGAATCAACGCATGTCAATCTGTGTCAATATTTATATCCTCATATAAAATAACATTAAAAATATAACACACTTAACTATTGGGTCAAGTAAAATAGCCGATTACAGTCCTAATAACTTTGTTAGACTTATGTTTAGATAAAAACCTGAGATGGAATGCGCATGGGGCACAACTAATAGGTAAACTTTCTAGTGCCTGTTTTCTACTTCGCAAAATACGAAACTTATCGGCGTTTAGGACCTTAAATACATTTATTTCGCATTCTTCGAATCTATTGGCTGTACGGAATTCCTTACATATTTTTTCGGTACAAAAACGGGTCATTAGGTTTTTAATAACCTATGCCTTATCGAGTGATGTCGCAGTCAATTCAGGAGGCTTAATACCCTAATAGCAAGTAATATATAATATAAGAGAGTTGTAATACAATCTGATGTTCATTATCATTTGACTCAAGGAAAGAATACTCTCTTCCTTTTCCAAATCTGGAATTACGTAAAATCCAAATCTGGAATTACGTAATTCCAGATTTGGACAAGGAAGAATCATAGTCTTCTTTTTTCGAGTCAAATTATTAAGAATATCAGATTGCATCGCAACTCTTTTTCGACGTAGTTAGATGGTCTTTCTAACTACGTCTACGTTTATGACTACGTCGGAATGGTGTTTTATAAGAAACTACCCAGTCATATCAAAAAAGTAGATACATAGGTATGCCGAAAAAGAAACATATCTTGGCTTAAGGCTTAAACACAACTTGAGAAAGAATTTAACGATATCAACGACTTCAATTAATCATCGCATGAAGTAATATTTTACAACGTTATTATTTCCAATATAATTATGATATTTTATTACTTGACACTTTATATTACACTGACAATTTTATTTCGAATTTTATAACCATTTATTAAATCAATTGATTTATTTATGTGCTAGCAATGAAATTTTTATTCTGACTATTTTCATTACATTACAATTGTCATATAATTGTTTCACAACATTTGTCATATAATTGTTTCACAATATTTATCGATAGTCACACATTAATGATAACAGTCATAATAATAGTAATAAGTTTTCCTATGATCAAATAGAAATAATTATCTAATTTTTAATTTCTGTTCTTAATTTTGAATTTTGTTATTACAAATTCGAATAAATAATTTATTAAATATTATTTGGGTGAGTCTCAAGTTAAACTATAGGTACTGTTAGTATCTAATAACACTGAAAACAATAAAATGTAAAAACACGTATCGACGGTACTTTTGGTTACTTATTCTCATGTGTTATCTTTGAGCGTGTATCATGCATTTTTCCATTCGAGGCTGTCGTATGCGATCCTTGTTTGGGAAAAATGCCACGGACAGTAGCCGAGCATTCGTCCTCCAAAAGCAGGCGATGAGAAAGATAGCCGGTGTACGGAGAGACACACATGGCGCGCCTCTTTTCACAAAGAATCTCAAGAATTACAAAGGCCTTACTATGGCATCAGCGTATATTCTCAGTTTTTTAGTGTATGCTAAAAACAACATACACGACACTCGTAGCAAAGCTAACATAGTCCTCCCCAAAGTCCGTTTGACTATGATCTAAAATTAATTTATTTGGCCTTTAAACTCTTTAATAACCTTCCAAAGACAATACGAGATTTAGAACCAGAAATATTCGAATATAGAGTTAAAAACTGGCTCATCACATATGCTATTTACAAGATAGATGACCTCGAAAAGATATTACAATATCTTTAATATAGGTAAATATTTATTATGAAACATAAAATAATATATCTAAGATGCCTCTATTATTCTTATGGTAAAACATACAAGGTAAACCTCGTAGTAATAAATTGTTAATATTTGATTATTCAGTATAATCATTATTATCGTTTTACGTATGACATTATTGAACATCTATATTTAATTTTGTCTGACTTTTGGATATTTTAGTATTATTTTTACTGATTAAAAAAAAAAGGATTATTTGTAACATTATTGTGTAGCATTTGTAACATAACATTTGTAACATTTGTAACATTATTGTAACATTATTGTGAGTAACATATTATTTGTAACACTATTTCTTTTTATTATTGTGTGTTAAACAATTAGGATTTGGATGAATAAAAGACTATTGACTATTGACTACTCTCATAGTTACTTATTCTCCTCACTGCAATCATATAAAACAATTATATAATATAACACTGTCAAAGAATGTTTACACAACTAGGTATTTAGTTCTTTAATACATGATTAATTGATTGATTGTGATAAGTGCATTGGGTTATGCTTTTAAAATTTGGATAAGTTTCTTTAGAACAGTTTGAATACCGCTGGTGTTATTTTACAGCTGAAACAAAACTGGCGTGGAATTGCGTTGCAAAATAACCCTCCTTTATGTTGTGGGACCATGGATGGACCCTTTCTAAGAACTCTTCTTGTCTACGAAAAAAAAACAAGGTTACTCAGGTTTGCCATTTGTCAATTTGCATACATCTACCTACTGAGAATAGTTGTTTTTGTGTATATGGTGGTATGTATATTTGCGCAGTTATAGTTTTTTCCCTAGATTTCTGTTTTGTGGAAAGGCTGGTATTGTTCGCGTAAAACCATAGAACAAGAAATATCTGCGTTCGACTGGGAGTTTTTCAAATGTTAAAAAAAATATATCCTTCGCCGTTAGTCGTGTCTAAGTCATATTTTTCTGATAATAAATAATATCAATATACGATACGCCGCTACAAACTTTCCGCCTAAATATTTCACAAACACGGATGATTTTGATAAATATGAGTAATATGTACCATGTTTGAGATTTACCAAATATCTGAACAAAAAAGACTTACGCGAAAATGGGTGAAGAATTATTCTGATATCTATAATACAGTAACATAAGTGTTATCTTGGTTAGGTAGATGAGCCCAAACATTAACCTAAACTATACTGTTTATTCTATAATTTTGCTAAAAGTGGTTGTTTCGCTAAGTGTGTTTAATATAACGTATGTATAGTACTTAAATAAATTGAGTTGCAAAGACTTTGCTAGAAGACGTAAAATCAACAACAGAATGCATAACAAGCTTTAATATTCGAGCCTTCAAACTTTTTCGTCCAAGGATCCTCGTCCAATGGTTTTCGTCCCCCGGTCATTTACGTGTCGTTATATCCGTAAAAATGTCAGCTTATTTTATAGCCGCGCATTATTCGTCTACTCAGAATTCTATGTCAGTGCTAAGTTTGTAGAATTACGATAACAGTAACACAGGGAACAGAAGTATACGTATGATATGGCAAATTATTTACCCCAATTTCGCATAAAACCTCTTGCAATTGGCGGTATTGTGTCGTGAGCGTTGACTTATTGCATGTGTTATGTTCGTGAAAATTCGAGTGCTTTTCGTAGTCTCCCAAATTTGCTCTCGCATAAACTAAACACTGGTAAATAAATTCACATTTCACAGTTAATATTTTTATTATTTTTAAAGATCGGAGCACAGTGATCTTTTTGATTTGTGATTTGATAGTGATTTTTTTAAATAGAGATAGCTGAAGGAACCGTGAGTAACATAGGATACATGATAAATGCTCATGTATCCTAAGTTACTCATTGAAATTGATCGAGAACAAATTAACTGTGGAGACTTAGAGAGGTACTTCGGACATACTTCGGACATATTATTGTTTTAGCACTCATGCAGTATATTATATTATATTATTTGTTTATTTTATTTCATTTATTTATTTAAAGAAAGCACACTATTATTATTATCTACAGTAAGAGTCTTCATTCTAAAAACTAACATAAAAGGAAGACCGAGGCCGAGTATATTTATTAAATCATCTTCGCCTAACTAGAGCTAGGCCCGTACTAAGGGGAACGTACCAATTAAGTAATAGAATAGAATAGAATAATTTTATTGTGCTCTAAAACATTACTTAATGAATATTACATTGGTTTTATAGATAAAGACAATTTATGCACAAATGGCGGACTTATATCGCTATAGCGATATCTTACAGTCAAACATTTTGTGCATAGGTGAAACTATAACATTTTCAAATCTAATCATATCAAAAGTAAACTAATAAGTATAAACTAGGTTAATAATTTTAAATAACAAAAATAAATAATAATAATAATAATAATAATTTAAAAAATATCATTAAGTTAAAGACTAAGTCATACCTATATAAGTCTGCGAATAATATTTAAAAATATCCGTCAACAAAAAAAAACATAATAATAGTAACGTTATAAAAAATATAATAGCTAAAGGAAGGTTAAAAAATAATTATAGACAAAAAAAAACATAGCAATAAATTGTTAAAAAATTAAATTGAAATGTCAGAGGATAAAATTGTACATGTTATAAATTAAAAAAAATGTATTGAATATTATCGAATTAAAAAAGAATAGATACACAAGGACAGCAATTATAAAAGGGGGTTTGGTTAAGTATTTACTCGAGCTTTTATTTGCCCAACATATCCTTTATTTTGGCTGTGGGTACATATCTTTTCTTCTGTGGTTATAATACACTTTTTACTTTGGTTCAATTATGCTTAATATATAGTTTTCTATCTATCTATATATTTATCTATTTTGTGAAATGGAGTCCTAAGTCGTTCTTCTTGCACGTCTTTTTTTCACTAGCCAACAGTGAACATGTAACACGAATAAAGTCAGTTGTTCTGAAATCGAGATTCAAAATCCCCGATTAGCTGTAGTTTGTTCAAGTGTCCAAAAACTTCCTTAGAGATCTTAAGGCAGAAAACCATAAGGATCCCGTGGAAAATCTTCTGCAGTGCTGCGATAGACTGGAGTGTAACATGTCTTTAAAGTTACACTTCTTACATTCACACTTGGATTTCTTTTCCGAAAACTGTGGTGCTGTTAGCGACAAAAATGGCTAACGCTTCCACTAAGAAATTTCAGACATGGAAGAAAGATACCAGGAAAATACCGATAAATATTTTATTCATTTATTTAAATTCACCGTTCGTTGGTCATTCGAGTACGATGGTTATTTGCGATGTTTTAAAAAAAATGGGATATATTTATTAACAAATATTTATTTATTTTGAGACCATGGGACATATGTATGTGTCGTAATGTCCTAAATTAACTTTTTATCCTCTCTTCGTAATATTTTTTACCACATCACATCAGTTTTTTTGTAGCATATATGTAGTTTATTTAGTAAATACCCAATATAATAGAGAACGTCCATTTTTGAAAATATATCTTGGGAAGCTATATCACATCTGTCCTACATCATATATATCCTATCCATTATGTATATAACGTGCCCCTGTTGTTACCCAACCTGGTCCTGGTAACTCCTGGCTGTGGTGGTTCGATATAATCTAATTCAATCTAGCTTTTTAACGCAATATATACCTACGAGTTAAAGATAATGATAATATAATCAATACAGTTATTTCTCGTACCCATGCCCACACATCAAACTTTTTGCTTTCCTCTTCTTTCATTTGCCTCTCTGCACGTAAATGAGCTGTTCAATTCAGGAATAGGTACAACTGAGCCTACTTATTGATGAACGCCTTAATTATTTACGAGGCGAAAAGAACGCGTCTCCTGTAATTACGAAAAAAGAGCGTTATTACATGCTTATTAGAGTACCGATAAAGTTACATTACTCCTGTTCGGTGTCTTAATTCACGGTTATCACTCAAACATACGGCTGGAATTAAGTCTAGCGTAATTCTTTACGTAAAGTTAGTAATACATATTGAAAGTGTTATGAAGTAGGTAGGTAGGTGCAGTGGCGCGCCTAAACAAGACTTTAGAAAAAGGGAAATGTGGGAGTTGGAATAAATAATAACTTCTGCACTACAATAGGCACAAGGCATCGCTAAGAAAAGTTAAGGGGACATGATACCTTGGAACGGCCATATCTCAAGAACTATCGTTTCATGATTTTAAAAAAAGGCTTATTTAAAAAAAATCTAAGCGAATACCTCGATAACGAACGAATTTATAAGTTGTTAATTGCCTTGGACATCCAGGCTTTAAACTGACTTTAAAAACTTTCAGGTGCAATTACTCCTATACAATGTAAGGAATGAGTTTGTTTTATTTCAATAAATTATACTTACTGGTTAATTCTCTAGCTTCGCGCTTAGACACATTAATTATTTAGGCCCTACATTCATTATAATTAATTAAAACGTGATAGCGATCTGAAAGTTACGCAAAATATGCTTTACCATTAACACCCTGATACCACCACTGCGCAAAGACAGTTTCTCTGTGTAAGCGCTGCGATCGAACGTTCAGTTTCCGTCCGACGCCGGCGTGCACGCATGTGGAATCTGTGCCTGGCGCTTCATCAACGCTGGATATTTATTGGTGACACCGCCTATTTCTTCGCGGGTCCGCCCATTTCAGATATTTTTCTCAGCCCTCATGTCGCCTTAAGATAGGTTTCATGGCATTTTTGTTTGTATATTTATATGAACTTAAAAATATTTCAAAAAAATGAAAATATAAATAATCTGGGATACCCTCAAAAGCCTCATTGAACTACTCGTATCTTCCCCAGATATGGTAGCCCTAGGGTGGGTACGACGAAGAAGCGGAGATGTGTCAATTGCTACGGGCGAACCCGCTACCCCAGGGAGTTATAACGACTGTTGCCATCCTTTCTTCCGTGGGATGAACACAAATACTTAGCACATTCACAATGCACAGTCAAACTACGCGAACAGCCCGTAAGAGGGGAAGGGCCACCCAGCGGGCCTTCTCGCTAACTTAATGCCAGATTAGGAATGATTTCTCCATCCTCCAGTCTGGTCACCAATTAGAGGTTGCTTGCGCGGCTTCTACGTGACTTAGAGGTAATTCGTAGTTCTAAATTGTCGCGGATCCGAGGCGCCCTTTAATTGCCCGCCAAGCTCACTCGGAATTGGGTGGCCAATGGATCGTTTCTAAGACTAGGTGACGCCAGGTCAAAAACTATTCCCCGCTTCTTAGGAAATATACGCTTACAGAATCATCCGGTTATTCGCCCAATTACGCAACCGATTGACTGACGCCGCCCACCACGCATACCGCCTAGTTTCGCCCGAGTGTTCCCCCGGAACCGAACCTCCGACCCCAACTGTCTACGACTGCAGGTTATAGCCACAGGCAGAGTTCACAGCGGCCCTTCCAGATTAACTCCCTCTTCGAGGAGAATACCGGATGGGAGCTGAAATGAGAGTTTGGCTGACCTAAGAAAACAAAGACAGGCTATTAGGCTCAAGCTGAACGCAACGATTAGAAATCACAGGGTACGGGAAAACAGAAATATACGAGCAAATGATAAAGCAGATGCCCTTTAAAACCCTTCCTGGGCACTGACCGACTATAAGCATACCTATACGATCTGGCCACCATACAGTGTCTAGAAAGAGAACTGGAAATAACAGAGGAACGCGCCCAGAAAGAGGCAATATAAAGCCCTCATAAATCCGTACTACAAAAATATATCTGACGCATTGCTATAACTGGGCCAACACCAATTAAAACAGGGTCAGGCCTAATGACATAACATATTGCCCTCAACCATTGGAAAGAGGACCGATGCTCTTTGCAAGAATTGAGAGGAGGAAGATGAAACCTCTCTACATGTTTTGTGCGAGTGTTACGCTTTAGGTAAAATAATTTCAGGTTAGTATTTCGCCTCTATAAGGTGAGAGGATACCGGGCGGATCAATATGGGTGTCCCATAGCTCGAACATCTAGGGCTGCACAATGCGAATTAATCAAGGCGGCAGATGTCGTCAGACCAGTACCGATCAAGATGATTGAATTCCAAGATGCTAGATAGCACCAGAGTCGGGTAGCCAGAGGTTTACCAGGCAGTGCCGGATTAAACCATTTAGAGGTCCGTAGGTCGTCAAAGTCTCAGGGCACCCTTTGCACTTTTCGGGCCGTCATTTAACTGTCAAACATTCTGATGACGATGTAGTATATAATAGACGTGTATATTAACAAAACACTATCGCACCTACAAAGTGGGCCGTTAAACATATCTGCCAACGCCTATAAACAAAATACGATCGCGCAGGCTGGGTCGATAATTTATAACAATCATACTTAGTCGGATCAAAAAGTTTATTTAAACATTTACTCATTCAATTCAATGTTTTTTTCTTTATATTAGAAATTGTGATTATTTCTTTATATTGAAAATATGATTTTAATGATATATACCTACCTTGTTGCGGGGCCCCTAAAAGGCGTGGAACCCATAAGCTGGTGCCTACTTGGCCTATTGGATAATCCGACACTGGATCAAGAAGTCACCCAGGGCGACAGAAATTGCTAGAAGCAAGCTAATCGAGGCGGCAGAGGTTGGTAGAGGCAAATGATCGAGGTGCCAGTACGCCAAAACACAAGAAGTACGAGGTCAATAGAGACGCCCTTTCTGAGGGATGGGGGATATCCCCCACCCCCTTACCGTACACCCCCTCCTGTGCGCCAGTGAATAGGTAGACCTACATAGCTGAATATTCAAGGATCAGCGGTGGCGTCTTTTGCATATTTGATTGAAGAAGTGGATAATTGGATGGAAATTAAAATAATATGAACTCATGTGTGTAATACGTAAAATAAAAGCTGTACTGTAGAAGGGCGTGAGAAAATCTGAATGTTCAACATATGCGATTCACTGTAGCTGAGACCGAATAAATTCCGAGCATTTAAAGCTTTTCTTCGTTATCCTATAAACCAGCCTTCCGCAACCCTGGGGTCGCGACCTTGCACGGGGTCGCGAAATATAATTATGGGGTCGTCAAAAAAGTCAACAAGGTCCTGCACTTATCGATTTTTAATAAAGTTTATGCGTAAAATATAAACTTTCCATACACATTTTAATTCCAATTTCTTTAAAACGGAAATATTCGATGAACTTAAAAGAAAAGGAGCAGCTGATCGATTTAATGTCCGATGAAAGCCTTCGAGCTATTTTCAAAACCACGGATCTATCCAAGTTCTGGATAATGACGGAAAAGGAATATCCACTGTTATACAAAATATCTCTGCTGAAATTGCATCTACATACCTGTGTGAGACAGCTTTCTCCACATTGACCGCAATAAAAACAAAATATCTCTCCATACAATGTAGAACCTGATTTGAGGGTGTCTATTTCTGATAATATATCACCAAGAATTAATATACTGACTAAATGTGTGCAAGCACAATGTTCAAATTAATTTTTAAACCTACTTACCTAATTTTCTTAGTGAATAAAATGTTAAAATAATTGCTTGTCTCATTTAATGCCTTCATAAATATGTTAAAGGCATATTTTCTCGTTTGCTCTAATATTATTTTCCAAAATAAATAAAATTTCCGATATAATTTACGAAATAAAAACAGCTAGAACATGGAGGAAAATTGAAGTTTACCTTGATCTCGTTATCTGAACCAACCTTTGCATTTGTAAATTTAGTGTTTTTTTCTGGGGTCGCTAAAAACTCTTTTTTTAATTTTGGGGTCGCAACATCAAAAAGGTTGCGGACCGCTACGGTAGGATTCGTGCAGCTGTTATTCTCTGCGGCGTACTTACCAGGTCTTGCAGATCTATTTAGTACGAAAATTTCGCATTTATATTTATTATGTAAATATCCTCAACGTACACACGACCCTTAGAGCACATCTATTCAGCCTTGGCTTGTCCGAGAGCAAGGACTGCCGAATATCCTGCGAAGAACCTGAAGACAGCATACACATCATTGGTCGCTGCCAAGGCCTCGCCGCAAAAAGACACAGTTTACTGGGACGAGCTTTTATCGAACCCAGCGATCTGCCCAACTTGAAGTATCCTAAACATACAACATTCCTTTTTTTGGACATTTCACGTAAAAACCACAAAAATGAATGAACAAAGTACAATGCACAGACAGAGAAATAATAAATAATGGATTACGCGCAAATAATAAATATTGGATAAAACTAATGTCTTTATGATCGGCTATATAGTAGTTCCAGGCAGACCGCGGCAATTCACTGGAATTTCTTGCAATATCGCCGCGCTCGACAAAACTACTATAACTATGGAACTACTATAGCAATCATAAAATAATAACTGTTCAATATAGAATACTGAAATCTCATTTTGTAAAATAATTAGATAATTATTAATAAATATAAGAAAATTGAAAAAGTGAAAAAAACCCGGCATTTCTAACTTGTACCTGTCTTACGGAAAAATACGGAACTTTATTAGATTCTCTATCAAATGTAATATTTCGTTTTGCTTATTTATATACAAAAATATTTAGATATTAGCTCATAAAAACCAATAAAAATATTGATGATTTCTCGAAAAAATAAAAAATGATGTTTGACAATGGAAGTTTACCAGAAATATCCGCGAAATGACGCGCGAAATTATTCTAGCGGCCGTCTATATGGTATATGGTAATAATGAGATATTTGGTATGGATTTTAGGATGCGTTCGAATAAGAAAATAATATTACTGTGCGAGCAATAAACGACCAATAAACAACCGCGGCTTGCTCCAGGAGCAATCCGCGGTTGTTTATTGGTCGTTACGTAGTCGACGGTGTTCTGATGTGCAACCAAGTTTGATCGTTACGTAGCCGAAGGGTTTTAAACTAGATAGACGATATGGAATCTTTACCCTCCACACGCCGATAAGAGCAAGTTATCTTCCACCGCACAAGTTGTCGCATAAAAAGCATACCCCTTTCATGAAGCGGGCTCGCGTGCCGTGCTATTGTTTCCACTAGCGTTTTTTTGTACCCGACTCGCACGGTAAAAACAGTTGGAGGCTCGGAGCAAGGGTTGGTCGGTGGCGCGGTGTCGGGCGAGCGCGTCGCGGCAGCAGGTTAGTGCCAGTTATGTCTTTTTTACGCGCGGCATTTTTTCCGTTCACGATCCTATCAAAAGTTGGCTACACCCTTTCACTTTTTTCCGTCCATTATCGTTCGTTTTTTTTCACCCCTTATAACCCAACGACGCGTGCTAAGGGAAGGTGAAATTAATTTTTTTACATCGGACGTCTTGCCGCGCGTTCGCCGTATGACGCTGCCATATTTCCCTTGTTATAACAACAATTTTAATGAATGTTTACATCTGTGCGTCGGCGGCGGATTGTTAGCTGTCGGAAAGGACAGAGCGATGAGCCCTTTTCTACTCTACACTAATAACAAGATTTTACACTACACTCTGCATATTGATCCCAAGATGGGTGTTACACGTTCAATCTGGCATCAGTTCAGTCCGTGACCTTGATCATGAGCAGACTGATGGCGGATAGAAATTATCAAAATGTATGAAAATCCATCAGTTCAGTCCATCAGTCAACGCAATAAACGATCAGTTTCCTGTCAGTCTGACAAACGTCACGGACTGAACTCTAGACGATTAAGCATGCTTATCAAACATCGCGTCGCGGGCTGGGGGGGGGGGGTGGTAGTAAACCGCAGGAAATTGCAAATATTTTTTAAAAATATTAACTAAAAATGCCCAATTTTGTAGTTTTATATCAGGGAGTCACGTCAGTCATCAATTAATTACGTCTAATTAACAAGACTCCCTGGTATAAACTACAAAATTACACATTTTTGGTAAATATTTGAAAAATATATTTGCATAATTCCTGCGGTTTACGATACCCTCCAAGCCCGCGACGCGATGCTTGATCGTCTAGAGAGCCCCTAACACCCGTTTTACAGTCGAGTTGTGAACTCATGCGTATTCTGGGATAACCGGCCGAATCATCAAAAAACAATACTTATTTTCAGAACGCGCAAAAAATTATTTAAAAAAATAGGCAATAGAAAATGGCGAGATTAGGAAACTAGACTGGGCTCGATTGCGTTTCTTCGTGAACTAAAATCTGAAATTAGTCCGTGTGAAAGAGACAGGGCAATACGCTAGAGCGGGGTGGAGATGACCGGTTGTCACTTTTTCGCATTATAACTGCCCGCCAAGGTCAAATCTTACACAGCACGAAATATGCTCGAATTTATTCGGACGAGTATAGTTCGGCAGTATTTATCGACGATCGTTCGTTTCATATGCTGCTCTATTAATATGTATATCAGTTGGTTATAAATAGAAAAACACGAAACAAAATTGAAAAAATGTAAAGCAGCTAAAAATATCTGCAATGTGTAGATCGGGTGTCTCTATATTCACTACTAGCTGTTGCCAGCGGCTTCACTTCGCGTAGAGTTTCGAATCGAGTTGTTAATTTAAGTAAGGTGGCGTTTATTTGCCTTTTGAGATGCTATACTATTAGATAAATAGTGCAAGTATTTGGGATGTCCTTCTCAGATGCACGCTACCTATCTCGTAGGCACGTGTCTTGTCCCTCGCCACCTGCCGCCTTCCGCTGAACGCTGACCTTGCTAGGCCAGAAGACGCGCTAGATATTTCAAGGTTCTTGGACGCGTTACTAATTTCATGATATCTCTTAAATTTAAACCACCTAAAATATACAGTATATGGCTGTCTTACTAATTTTATCTCCATTTAATACTCGTGATAATGTAATAATTTATTTTTGATAAGGATTCATATTTTAATGGTAATGTCTTCAACTGAACATTGCCTAATTCTTCTTCTTATTGTTTTAAAGACCTAAAAGAAGTTATTGTAGCTTAAATATAAATCTTAGATACATAGTGTCACAGGACCGACGCTTTTGTTGTAAATTATTTTCACATATATACAATACAATACAATACAATCAACTACTCCAGTAGATAGGCATTCCTACACTTGAATGCGTCACAAAATTAAATTCTTAAAATTTAATTATTAAAAACATAACTATCATGATAGTTTTCATGGCTGTAATATTATATTTAATATTACCTACTTACAAATAATCAAAATATACTAACGTCATTAAATAGTAAGAGAGAAAAATATATTAAAATAGAAATGCAAATTCGATGTAGAATAATCAACGTA
Source organism: Micropterix aruncella (assembly GCA_944548615.1). NCBI lineage: Eukaryota > Metazoa > Arthropoda > Insecta > Lepidoptera > Micropterigidae > Micropterix > Micropterix aruncella. The sequence continues at coordinate 26,312,117 of OX155950.1, forward strand.
AAATAATTTTATTGTCAATCCAGCAATATGCCTTCGTATTTTTTAAACATAAATAGATGTATACTAAATTATATGACAATTAGAATGTCAGCTATCATAATTCCGTTATGTTAACATTTTTACAAATTTTGCTAATTATCAACATGGAAAATAAACTCGGAATTTTCAAACTCCCTTATATCATAAATTGGGTTTCTTACCAAACTATTTATAATTATCTTTTTAAATTGGTCCTCTCAAAGGCTTTTCATTTTCTCTGGAATCTTATTATAGAAGGACAAATGTTGGTGTATAAAACTGTATCGCACTTTGCTAAGTCGCTGTCAGTTTATCTGGAGATTGGATTTATTCCTCGTATCGTGATGATAAAAATCACTATTCACCGGAACTTCTGCTAGGTGTCTACGAGCGTACATAATATTTTGGTAGATGTAGGAAGAAAATAGAGTCATGATTCCTGATTCTACGAACATCGGCTTACAAGAACTTCTTGGAGAGACTCTATATAAACTGCGTATCGCTCTTTTCTGGAGGAGAAAAAATCTTTTTGAGTTTGGTGCCATTCCCCAAAACAGAAGGCCATACGTTATGAGGGAGTGGAAATATGCGAAATAAACAGATTTAGCGGCTTCAAAACCGCATAAATTTCTTATCTTTTTAATAGCGAATATAATAATAATAATAATAATAATGCTTTATTTAAGAGAAAGTAGTACAAAAATTATGTCCTAAAAACTACCCAACTAGGTTAATGCCCGTACTAGGGTAGATTCTTTTCTTTTAAATTAAGATGCGCACGTAATTTTATACTGCAATTATAGAACTATGGTGATATTTTACATATGGCACTGCACATTTTTTTACTGAGATCATTTAAGTGATCATTGTAATTTTTGATCAATTTCTAATCCGAGAAATTTAGTGGAGGGGACATTTTTTATTTTGTCAGATCCAAAGTATACGTCCATTGGAATCAGACGGCCGCAAAGAGAAGCATATTGCTTTTGATTTGTTAACGTTAAGTCTTAGTGACGATTTATTTGCTTGGAACCAAATACTAAGCCTGTCTATTGTTTCTTTTATTCTTTGGGCCAAAATGTCTTTATTTATATCGCTAAAAAGCGATCCCAATCAAACCGTTTCGTCAGCGCACGCCAATAAAGCAACTCACGAGAACATTTCCCTTCAACTTGATTTACAAATACCGTGATATAATATTGAAACCAACATTTGTCTTAATAAAATGTAGAATATGGGACTTACCGATAATGTAGCTTTCCATTAGTGAAACAATTTTTATTAAAGAAATCGGATAAGTAGTTTCGGAGATAACCTACTACATACAAACTTACAAACTTTACTTCTTTATAATATTAGTATAGATAACGTCCGTAGTCGGGTTAAAATACTGGTTCCCGTCAGAACACCAAAGTTAAACAGCGTCGGGCGTGGTCAGCACTTGGATGGGTGACCCCCTCAGTACTGCCACATGATGATATGTTAAAATCCTGTCGCCTGTAAGATAATTGTCAATAGACATTGAGGTGGATCGCTACATTTTAAATCTGCACATTATTCATAATATTACAGTCATACTGATAAAAAAAATAGGGGGTAAGCTTTCCACGCCCACCCCCCCCCCCCCCCCCCCGCCACCTGGGAGACTGGCTCCACCAGGTCTATGGCAGCCTTACTATAATGCAATTCTCTTTATCCACCTTGAATATAATTTTTGCATTTTTCACCTGTTTCAATATGGGTACACAAGAAACAAGAACGATAATATTAATAACGATAGTAACCCTCTACTGCACGCGCAACGATCTTTCTCAACATCCGCCATTGACAACCCTTACCCTACTTCCTTTTATCCCTTTTACTACTTGAAAAACTATGAAAACAAGAGCTCGGCACGCGAGCACCTTTTTACGTCAATTTTTATGAAAGGGTTATCTCCCGGTGTCGGTCGTTGGAAGCGGGCCCAACCCTTGAATATTAAAAAAACGAGGCGCGCTTTTTTCGTGGAAGTCGCTTTTTTGGGACTAAGCGGATTACAGTAAAATGTTTTAATTAGGACAGGGTATAATTTCGAGCGCAGCCGACTCAACCCTTAAACGGCTTGTCTGATTAATCGATGACTAACAATCTGCATACGTGATGAGGAGTTAAATATTCTTTTATATGAGCTTGTTTAGTGAGTTTTGTTTTGTTTTAGAGCGACTTTTAGATGATCCATCGCTGGGTGTGTATTACCATTGATAATATAGGTGATTAGATTGCTCAACGCCGTACTACGATTTGGCAGCTAAGACACGGCCCGGTGGCAGAGTGGTTAGGTCGCCTGACCTCGGGAATCGAACCCAGAACCTTACTTTGTAAGGTTCTGGGTTCGATTCCCGACTGGGTCACCATTTTCCGTTTGGATAAAATTAACGGAATTTCATTTCAATTCTGTCGATCTGCAAAAACAAGACACACACAAAAAGCATTAATTATCATTTACATAAAACATTAATTATCAATGTTATTATAGAAGGCCAAATCAATTGCTTCGTCGTTAGTACTATCAGCGCTACCTACATTTCGCCGGCGCAGAAGGATTGTCAAAATGTACTATAGAGTTGAGTACCTACACTAATAATATATATGACGATAATCAATGGAGTTACCTAGAGCTACTGAGATGTAGGAGTTTTGGTCGAACCTAAGCTAAACTTTAGGGGAGCACATACGCCGACTACCCTTATACTCCTCGTTTAAACTTCTTGGGTTTGTGATATGGCCATTCAAGCATTTTAATAACTTTCGGGTTAGGTAACCACACGTTTTACAATTTGATTGTTAAAAGTCGCTTGAAGATGACTGCAATTATCCGGAATCTGCATGAAGACCTTTTTATCCTCTTGTTATACCTATGTATAAAGTGTTATATATACACGGCTTGTGGTAACGTTGCGGGTTCGATTCCCAGCTGGGTCACCATTTAACGTTGGGAAAAAATTTACGAAATTACATTTTAATACTGTCGCTAGAATGCAATGACAATACACACACTTACACAAATTTTACACACACAAATACATATAAATACGTCATAGTTGTTGTTTGTAAGAGATTGTCGATTCTCGTATGATAATAAACCCATGTTTTTTAAGATTCCCTTATTTCAAGTAGTATAAGTATTATCCATTTTTATACTCCAATGTATTTATTCCAAATATTCTCTCTCATTCAGAGGAGAATTTCTGGGCATGTTAAATATATTTTTTAAATTAATCCATGGGAAATTCAACAACCGTAGCTTGCTGGCTAAAGCAGGTTTCATATAGACCAATAATTATAATCGTGCGGTATACACAAAATATTGGCGTAGCCGTTCTCACTCACCAACATTAGTAGCTTTCATCGATTGGCGCTCTGACTTAATTGTTTGTAATAATTTGTATTTGCATATTGATTGATTTTGACGTCACCAGACAGGCCCGAATTCAGACTTCAGTTTCGGGGGGGGGGGGGGGGCGATGACGACAATAATTGAAACAACGTGCTGCACCCACCAAAGTTGAATTTGCCCGCACAATGAAACTCCGGGGTTTAAATCCCAACTATCCCTCTCCCCCCTCCCCCCATCCAAAGATTTTCCTGACACTAGGAACCTCAATTTTTGTTGACTTTATTGTTTACCCCAAAAAAATCGGGAGGAGGGGGAGGGGGACGCGTCCCATGCCCATTTTTTTCATATCAGTCTTTATTGTATTAAATAATATATTGGGCTCGATTGCGTTTCTTCTTGAACTGTGAGTGTGAAATGAGCGGTTGTCACTTTTTCGAATTAAAACTACAAACCAAAGATAAAACATCTGAAACTAAGACCGCACAAAATGTGTTCGACGGGGAGTTTTTTATTCCGCTCTAACATATTGCTCTATCTCGTTCACTTGAACTGACTTCAGTTTAAGTTCACAAAGAAGCGCAATCGGGCAAATTGTCAACGTTAAGGTAATTTGGGAAATTTGTGAATTAATTAAATAAATTAAAAAAAATCGTATTCCTTATCAGTTCAATTCCTTCCTCCGCTTTATCAGTTCTTCCCTATTTGCGCAGGCACAGGTGTTGCTAAATTAATATTTACCCCAGTATATAAACAACACACAAAGCGGGCTATTTTGGCTTCGATAAGCAGGTGATTCTCTTAAAGGAAGGATAAAAAATCGTCAGGCGAGTGTTTGCCAGACATAATAATATGATTAATCCGAAAAGAGGACGGAGGTAGCGCGATAAGTGGTTAGAAAAAAAGGGTTAGACGGTTGGGAAAAGGCACTATATGAAAAGCGAAACTTGTTTAGATTCAGTTCAGAGTTTTTAATAAATTGACATTTTTATTTCACTGAAATCACAGTATTTTATTTTTTTACTACATTACTTGATGCTAATTGAAAATCACAAGATCTTCAATAAATCACTAAAAGTATTTATCGTTATTAATGACTTTTAGGCATTTAAGGAATATATGATTTTTTACAAAGATAGTCAATGAATTATCTTATTATTATGATCGACCAAGTCTTTCTATTCGATTTAATACAAATTTTATGTAGTAAGAATTCCGTTTTAAGTTGTTTTTTTTGTGTGTGATCGTTGGTATGTTTTATTATTGATTATATATGAATATAGTCAATGATATTATGTAGGTTCATTAGACTTTTATTAAATTTTACTTAGTTTCTTGTTTTTCCTTAATATTTTCGACTTTGTGTTTTGATCTACAATTTTAAAGGTTATTTTTGATTATTTTAGTTTTTTATGGATAGTTTAAAAAGTTATCTTCATTTTTACAAATTTTTTAAAATTCAGGTCTATATTCTGATACTTTAATGATACCAAATTCTGTTTATTTTGTTTTTATTTTTATTTCATGGACTTATTCCGAAGTAATTTTAAATGTTATTCGTTCTCACTGATATTTTATAGTTCAGCTTTTTATCTGTTATTATAGGGACATTTTTGATTATTGCATATTTATTTCTTATTATTGTTTATTCTTGATACTAAATATTTTTTGTAATATTCGAATACACGTATGATAATTTTAAAGACAACATTTAAAATTTTATTATAGCCAGGTGATAATAGTTATACTCCTCAAACAAGTAAATATATAAGAATAAAAAAACACGACTGCTGTTACAGAAAGTGAATTATTGAAACTAGTTGTAATTGTTTTTATTACGGTTTTTTTATACAATATTTATGTTTTATATATGTATCCTTATAGATACATGTATATTTCCGGAATCAGACCTTTCATTTGACACTAAAGACGATATATTTATGTTAATTTAGACAACTAGGTACATACTTAATATTTGGACAGTTAAGTTACCCTATGACACTCGGGATGACATACCCATTCTTACAATACCACACACTTCTAAATCAGTTCAAGCGTTTAGAAGTTATGGTGGAATAAAGAAACGGAAAACATACATAGATGAAACTTGAACACGTTTTACTTTTATTTTGTTGAGCTGTCATGCTGAACAATATTAGTATGGTCATGCAATAAAGGTAAAATATGTTCTTGTACGATTTTTACTAATGTTAAACTGAAAATCTTGTATGCTTTCTGGGCAATTTCTAATATTATGTAAAAATGTATGTACATATTACATACATATAAAGGCCGATAAAGAACTACAATATAAACACACAAGTCAAAAGGATTTGATTACTTATACGCCTCCCAATAAACAAGCGATCAAATTCGACATGACCCTTTTCCGTTGTCGGTTTTTTATGTCGGCGCAACCCTTTCGTTTTACGCCAATAAAAATCGATTTAGGCGCCTTTATGGTTCTATTATTTGCGCATTAGTAGACTGGTACCCCTTTCAGACCGCGCGCATGCGCAGGAGCAGGTACTCGACGATTATTTGCCAACCCTTTTGCTTAGTCTCGGTTTGTTTGCGTCCACAAACACTGCCTCATAATGCGCACACTTTTTATAGCGCCGTTTTCTCGTCGACAACCCTTTTTTTATGACGGGTTGGAAATAATCGCTTTTTTTGCATGCTATCTTGTTCAATGAAGATTTTTCTTCTTCTTGTTTTGCTGTAACAATTTTACGCAAATTGTTGTCAAATAGGTTAGGTAAACATCAAATATCCCAAGTTGGAGCCTTGACTATCTTCAGATATGTTATATATTTATTTAATAATTAACTAATATAAAACATTGGGGATATAAAAGCAAATGCGCCACTGTCCATTTTAGACAAATTTGAAATATGAATGCAGAAATATTCTCTGTAAAATATTCTTTCAAATGTCAAAATTAGTTTGTATGCAAAGTTCTATCAATCCCATAGAAAAATCAAGTCAACGTCACTGTCATACGTAGCATACTCAAGACTGGTAAATCCTTTTTGAATGTGACTCAAGAAACAATAGACAAAGATAAGGTGATAATCAAAACTGACAAAATGAAAGACGTTACAAATCTCCTGACCAAACACTTCGGTTCAGACTGGAATAAACGAGCAGACATGACATTTTTTTGTCAAACTACAAACCAGTACAGTGGCTGAAGATAACTTTGAAGAACCAGATCATGACGACCTTTGTGAAAACTATGAGCCAGATGTAGGATTTTTAATTTAAAAAATAAAGAAATAATACTAACTTTGAATGCTCTTTTATTTGCAGTCAGTAATTTGTTTTCTAACAATTATTTGCAATCTGCCCCTGTCCATTAATAATAAATGCAAACTTGACACTGTCCATTATTGATATGCAAAATCACCACTGTCCTGGCAAATTTTATTGAAAATCTTCATTTCCTTTATTTAAATTCTTATTATTAATTTAAAATCAACGTTTGTTTACATTCTCTTAAGATTAAGTTAAACATTACCACTGAATATCCTTCAATATAATAGGAAAACGTTTTTTTGTGTTTCTTGTTTTCAACGGGTTGAGGACAGTGGCGCCTTTGCCTTTATACCCCTCAATATTGCTTACAAAAATAACAGGAATCGAATGGCAAAAACTTAACCACATACTTATTCGATTCTGTCACTCAATTGGGACTAGCCCGTTCTAGGTTGGACAGGGCTCTAATAATATAATAAATTATCAAAAAGATTTATTAAAATGCTCATAAAACTAAATTACTTTAAAATATGGTCCTCAAAAAAAACGCAGTTCCATTATAAAATCTGCATTAAAATGAACTATAAAATTCCATTAAATAGAGTGCGACAAATAGAATAAACTTAAAGCTAAAAGAAAGATAGAATGAAAGTAATGACAAAGAATATGGTATAGTATAATAGTATAAAACATTTTCCTTTGATACTATGATATTTATATTTAGTGCAATGATCATTTTATTATCATCAATGTAATCATTACACTTAAGGGTATTTATATAGTACTCTTGAGTGGACTCGCACTCCGGCACTATATTTTATACTCGTTTATTATATTGTTTCAGAGTATTGTTTTTATATTTGTATAATGTGAGTATTCACGAACTATGATTACCTGTTTATTGTGTTATAAAAACACTGATCACGAAATAAATACATGGCGATTATGATCTTCGAAGGCTAGATTGCTCCAATAAAGACCAGAGGTAGAAATAGGCTCAGGTGCAAGGACAACTCAACCTCCGAACCAGCAGCAACTACCATGAATTAGTCTGTTGAGAAATAGGATACGGCACTTTATTGTGGTGATGACGAGGGATATTCTGAAATACTAAGGCTAATGGTGAAACTGACATGTGCACATTTTAGTGATGTTCTAAATATTTTGCTAAATTACAGTAGTGTGCTAATTAATATAAACGTAATAATCTTTTTAAAATCTATGATTAGCTATTAAAACATATACCTACATAAATTAAGATGGACATATATTTGTTTTTTTTTTTTAAATTATGACTCCATTGGTTTGAAGGATTTGCGTTCACAAAGACGGCCTCACAATACGCACATTTTTTATATCGGTCCTTTTTTCCTCCAAACCCCTTTTTTATGACGGGTTGAACATAATCGCATTTTTATATGCATGTTATCTTGTTGAATGAAGATTTTTCAAACATTTATTGTTGTGTTGTTTGTTGTTTTTATCGTAGTGAAAAATAGATATACCAAAAATGATATCGGTATTCAGTTTATTGGCGTAATTATCAGAGGTAAAAGCCAATGCTGCTTATTTATCAACGTTATGCAATTTTATTTTAGTTATGTTTTGTAAAGAGTTCCATTTTATTATTAATTTATTATATTTTATTCGGTAAACGAACAGCGTTAAAAAGTATCAATAAAAAAAGAAACAAAGTAATACCAAGACTTACGAAATGTTTACACCATTCATCGTTAAATCTCCGTTCATTACACATTTTTCTTTGTTTGTGATTTTTTTATTTCAGAGAAAACAGAATAAACAAAAAAATAAAATTAATTTAAGTGATGCGAGACAAATAGAAGTATTCACATTTTCTCACACATTTTTTTACGTAGAAACTATAACATTATTATTATTTATTTTTAACTGAAATAATGCCTATTTTTAATGAAAATATATTATAAAAACTGTTTATGAAAACCTTCTACGCTATTAATAAGATATTAGATGAGAGAGGGAGTCAACCTGGACTGAAATGATTTTGTAATGGTTTCCTTGGTGACTTTTACCGGATGCGAAAATATCAACGTACCCGAACCTATCATTGTACGATTTCACAGCTGTATTTATTAGGGAAATCTTTGTATAGTTAGAGTTTATTCTCTTTGTATAAAACATGCGCGGGTCCCGAGTAAAGCGAGGAGGAGCCAGAATAGATATCTTTTTGACCAGATAAATACATCGTTGATTATATTGTAGAGGAACATCATATCTTAGGTTGTACGTCTATCTTCAAGACTATCAAGTGTAAAAAGGGTTAATCTGTCCTTGTACGGCTCTAAAGCAAAATGTATTACCCTAAAGCATAATTAACAATATTTAATACCAAAACAAAATTATAATTTTTAATAGTACAGGATAATAATACAGGATATAATATCTTAATAATAATTAATGCATTCTATATTCCTCAATAATATCGTTTATGAAATATTAAAATTGGCTAAGTAAATACATCGTCAGTTCATATTTGAATATCTGTAATCGCCTCCCTAAATTCGACACTTCGTCTATTGTTCATATATAGCCGAATCACATAAACAGACCGATCAGATTTTGTCAATGTGTATTAGTAATATAAGGAAGGTTCTTTGCATCGCAACAGACACTGCTAGACACTAAAACAAGATCATCAACAGTTTTATGCATTCAAGTTGAGCTGAAAACAACATGTTTGTTTGTACTCTTTATTGTGAGATTTCACAATGAGCGGGTTTATTGTATACGACAAACTCTTACAACAAACCTTAATATGCATTGCTTATGTGTATTTACTCGTATGCCTTAATATGCAGTGCTTATGTGTATATGTGCGTGTTAAATGTAAATGTAAGTCTTGTTATTGCATTCGGTTGACGGAATTGAAAATGTTCTAAATTGTATCTCAAATGAAAATTGTTACCCAGCCGGGAATCGAACCCGGAAAATTTACAATGTTAGACTAGGCGACCTAGCCACTGTGCCACCTGGCCGTGTAGATCAATGATAAAGATCAAGTTTACATATTCACAATTGAACAGAACACAACACCATCAAGTGGACATTCGCCTTCTTTACATTTTATATCTTTATTTCTTTATTTCACAAATCAACTTAGCAGAATAACCAAAATAGTTGATTTGGACTTTAATCTAACAATAACAAATAGATACAGAATAAAAATAGATAGCAAGAACACACAACCACGCGTAAACAAACAAGTTATTGTATATTTAAAACGATGCGGACCAATATTAAAAATGTTAACATACGGTACTTACTGCTGAAACAAACCCATTCATGAAGTTTAAATGAGCAGTCGGATAGTCGGCGTATGTGCAGCCTAAAGTTTACCTGAAGTTGGAAATAAATTAATAGTTTAAAAAAAAACACTAAAAACACGCTTTTATAAATGCACGTAAAAACCAAAAAAGGTTTGTTATAACCTTGAAACCTGATCGTGTTCAAAGTCCATTACGTGACCTTCCTCACAAGTGCAAACACGACTATGATACGATATTCTATCATGGAATGCCAGTTCCTGTCTTCCGGCTTCATCATCAGACCTTGAAACTTAATCGTGGACAAAGTTCATTACAAGACCTTTATAACAAGTCCAAATACGGCTATGATACGATATTCCATCATGGAATGCCAGTGCCTATCTTCCGGCTTCATCATCAGACCTTGAAACCTAATCGTGGTCAAAGTTCATTCTAAGACTTTTCTAACAAGTCCAAACACAGCTATGATACGATGTTCCTTCATGAAGTTCCAGTTCATATCTTCCGACTCCATCAGTTCGACAGTGCCATATTATTGTATTGTCATCAGAACTACATACAGCTGCCAATTTTGCTGCCTTAGATTCCATTACATAGTTACATACAGGTCGACCTAATAAAAGCGTGTTAAAAACTCTTAGATCCTTGATCTTTGAAACTCGAAAAGTAGTCAGCCGATTGACTGGAAAGTTTTGCACAGCGTTGAATTTAAATACGAGCGTGTGCAAAATGAAATTTTGACACAAAGTTACATTCGAAAACGCGCGACAAAAGTCTACCCGCACCGGTGAAAACTTCGGTGCGCTTCGACATCAGTGCGCAGACCGAGCCACAGCGATTCGTGGCCGGGTTTAGATAGTCCTATATAATAAACAGGATGGTTGTATTTTTAGTAGAGCAAAACTAGATTTACCTTGAACGTATATGAAAAATAAGATGAAATTATACATATTACATTCATTAGTATATTTGATAATTAGCTATTTATTAGTAAAATAATGTCGTGTCGCTCCCTTTCTAACATATTGACGCATGTGGGCGCTTGAAAGAGAAACATATATTTTCTTTTATACATTAGTTGCGCATGGATAAATAACATTGCTAATTGACATTTACACCCTTTAAAACATATGAAATCATTGATTCCGCCGACTCAAATTTTAGAGCAGGTAAATTTCTGAATCTGAAAGCATACTCCACGTTCTCTTTCTAGCATCAATATACCACTATGAGGTAGGTAAGTAGGAACCCATTCGTGTAGCACTCCATTCGTGATGCATGACGAATGCAACAACAACAGAGGTAGAAATAGACTGAGGTGCAGAGATAACTCACCCGTGGAACCAGCAGCAACTAACATGAAGAAGTCAACTGAGAAATAGGAGACGGCACTTCACGATGGTGATGGTGAGGCATAGCCTGGAATGCTAAGAATGAATGCGAGCACCGATATTATCGATGACCTCGAGCAGAGTTTTAAGATATACAGAGCCAGATGTTGCGATGGATTGAATCTTAAATGTCTGCTAAAACTCTTCCACATCGTTGCCGCTAAATTTGTAAAATTCCATTTTTATATAGAAGTGAAATGAAACGTAATGAAAAATATCTTTATTGCACAATAAAACATTCAAGTACAATGGCGGACTTATTCCTAAATAAACAATATCTTATAGTCAACCAACAAGTTAATGTGATAAGATGAAGAGTAGGCAAAAATGAGTGCTATAATTTATGATAAAATATAAAATGAAATTTTAAATTATGTATAGGGAATGTTGCTCATTTTATTCGTATCTAAAACCATGCGTGAATAAATAAATAAATATTCGATAAGACATAAATACATATTTATCTATATACAGTATACAAATAAATAAATAAACTGCCAAAATAAGGTAAAGAAAGGGTAGGGATAAGGGAAATATTAGAATGTGTGGTTCGTATTTATTGTAAAAGTAAGTGCTTTTTCAATGATTGCTTGAAGGTGGAAAGCGAGCTAGCGCTTCTAATTACCGGAGGAAGCTGATTCCATGGTCGAGCTGCATGTACGGAGAAGGAGTAGGACAAAAAATGTGTTTTGTGGTTTGGGATACGTAGAGTATTAATCTAGTAGAAGTATTGTGCTTCGAAATTATAGACAACCGACTATTTTAGGTATTTGACCCATAGCAGAACGCGACCTCGCAACGACGATATGCATATCAAAGTGCATTAATAATTCCGCATCGACCGCAAACCCTCGAGCGCAGATGGGGTGGTATGTGTACCTGCATCGCAGAACGCGGAAACGCTTTTTCTGTCGGGCCCATTCCATTTCAAGGACGGGATATGCAATATTGAGAAGAGGCGAGAGAGAAAGAGGGAAGAGAAAAAACGCTGCGCATAAAATAAAAGGTTGCAGCTGCCCGCCATGACACATGCGCAGGCGCTGCGCTATGAGCCACCCCACCGCGCGCGCACGCGCACAAAAAACGCCCGACCGACCGGAATGACGCAAATTCGAATTTTAGCCGACGGACGTTGCCAGCGCACTCTATCGGCGAAACAGACTACTACCTACTCACTGGATTACAACCGCAGCTTCATTTCATTCACGATTGATTTTTTTACATAGGAGATGAAAAGGAGCAAGACGTCTTCAATTAAAATAAAATATATAAAAATACTGTTTAAGGCATAAGCTTTTGTTGTCTGTATTCAAACACTTTTATTGTTGTAACTGTAGAATTTTCATTTCATTTTATCATTTTTCATTTCATGAAAATGAAAAAAAAAATGAAATGGAAATGAACTGTAGAATATTATGTAGTCATGAGAACTACAATCAGATATGGATACAAATTGAGTTAGGTACAACATTTGATCCAGACGCCAAACATGTGCAGTTGACTTGAAAAATGCTCTAATGAGCCCCGTAAGTCTATGATGCTCCTTAGTATGCTTGGATAAAGCAATCGAAATATATGTCTTGTCTTTTTCTTTATTTGTGATTACACAGGAAATAAAAACTCATATATTTTATTCATATACGTAACCAAAGCCAATTGAAACCACGACAATTAATGGGTCTAAAAACTGGATGTAATCAAGGACGGGATGATGGTCTGCGATGGTCTTTATGAGCTTGTATTAGGATGTGTGTAATGTATTTAGTAAAGTGACAATTGAGCATGTAGCTTGGTAACAAAGATATATAAGGATTACTAACCTTTGGTTAAATTTAATTATTATTAATAATAATAAAGTATTAATTAAAAATTTACATTACTTTTTTTCTTTGGAGAATCCATAGCCATAGGCCATAGCCCTTACTAAGATAGACTCCATGTATGGCGACGATTTGTAATATGCGTGCACATAAAAATAAAGCAGAAAAAATATAATCAAGAATAAAACAGGGCATTGAAATCTGGTAAAAAAATTAAACTCATAAGTGTATTTAAAAATATCGAAATAGCATGATCATAGAAATAAAACTAATATAAAATGTCGTATGATAACGTTTATAAAACAAATAAATAATTAAATAACATAAAATAAAATTTATTACAATCTATTACGATAATAATGTAAAGAAGTTTATTTGAAAATATAACTTATTATCTTTTCCACCTCATTTGTCCCAAGTTGAAGTAAGATTTCTATACATTTATATTTAAATTGAATTGAATTTATATTTCCGCAAGTTTTTATAGTTTCTGTATGTTTGCTAAAAATGTTGAGCCCTATAAAACCATAGAGTTTTTGGGCAAATTGGGTGCTATTGCACCTCCTTTGAGTGTCTTGTGTAAGGCTGTCAGAATTTCAAATTTGCCGATGTTATATTATATAGACATAAGTGCAAGGTAAGTGATGCAAAATGGAATTTATCGCATAAAAGGTGTTACATCGCGGCCAGTGAAACGACTGGAGCATCATTGTGCGGAAATTATTTATTTTGAGGATGACTCTTCCTATCGGCTTTCTGCTATCGATAATATCTTTCAAAAACACCATGTCAGCGATGGTACGGCGGTTGATAAGGAAGTCAACCTGCGCGCTTCTCATAACTGCTTAGACCTAGCCAATCTTAATAGTGGACTTGTCCTAAAAAGCCCGTCTGAACACATTCAGTCCTTCCAACATGGACATCATAATGCGGCGACCAGATAAATCTGCCGAAACGAGATAAAGCTTCGTTGTATTGATGGTAACGAAGTTTATAGTCGAGCAGAGCCCTATTGTAGTCTTTAGTACACTTATCTCAAAATGGCGAATAAAGGACGTGGCCAATATTATATTGTTATCGATGTAAATATTGCATCGATTGCTCTGAGTGAATAAATTTAAATTTTATATGTCTGCGTTTAGGATTAAATTATTAGTGTAAGAATTAATAAAAGATTATTATGAATTCTACATCGATTGTTTAATGTGCCGTACCGTTGTACAAATATCTTAGTAGACAGGCCAGTGGCGAGGGTTCTAGCTCTTCTTCATTCCTAACCCACTGAGATAGACATCATTTGTATATCCCTTTGGTAACTAAAGAGGCAACTCCCCGCTATCTTATTTTTATCATAAATAGGCACTTTGTTTAGCTTAGTTTTTATTTTTTAAATTGTTTTAATGTCAGCATTCCCTTACTTATCTAAGTCAGTTCTTATGGACTTGTTATGTATATGTTATGTATTATTATGTTATCATGGACAGGTATTATGTATTATGCTTTCTGGGTTTAATATTCAAGGACGAATTGGACTCGTCTGTAAGGCTCCTGAATAATATTTGGGATAAATACATTAAAAAAATATGTGTCGTTAAGAAACCGTATGAAGGTACAACGTAAAATAATAATAATTATTATTTATACATATTGTAATTAGGGACGTCATTACGCAGATAAGAATAAAACAGCTATTAGAACGATTCAATTTTAAATTAAAATCAGATATCCATAAATCAAAAATAGAGTTTATTAATACTACATCACAATTTTATCTGCCACACTGAGCACTAACATGAAAGAGAGACATCGCTGCATCCGCATACAGATTCGACGACAAATGCCGCATTTAATCCCCAATCACTTTCATTATTCGGCCGAAAAGTGAAAAAGTACGGGACTAATGACAACAAAGGCCCGCAGCGTAGGGGTAACCAATATAGAGAATGGCACCCCTTCCGTATATGACCCACTTTTTAGGGCAGTGCGTTTTTTCGCCTTCAAAAACGGGTGAAAATCGCCCAAAAATTCAGGCGTGAACGAGCCGAACGCACTACAATCGATCGGGAACAGAATAACACAATCGAGTTTTGTGCCCATTCAACTCTTCATCGCTGAATATGGGGTTGATAGCGGGTACACAATGGCAGTTTATAGTGCGGACGGTACCCCTTTTCGAAATTCGAGCGACCGCTCCCCCTCTTTCCAGAAATCGGGAATTTTAAGGGGGAGTCGGAAGAGCTGTGCTTACAGTTGCAGCATAAATAGGCGGTGTAGT
The DNA here is from genome assembly GCA_944548615.1 of Micropterix aruncella. Classification (NCBI taxonomy): domain Eukaryota; kingdom Metazoa; phylum Arthropoda; class Insecta; order Lepidoptera; family Micropterigidae; genus Micropterix; species Micropterix aruncella. Next base: position 26,327,557 of record OX155950.1, read on the forward strand.
TATGCAGGCATGATTAAATCCTGAATTTCCATCATTCACCGTCCACACAAATCCATGGTTTGAGCTCTAGTCTAAGAAAAGAGGAGAACCTCCTCGAAGCGAAAGTCCTGTAAACTGGACAGTGGACAGTGGTAATATGTACTACCAAAAGTAATAGTATATTAGGGTATGACAGCTCTCCAATTTTCCATAAATCGGGAATTTAAAAAGCGGAGACAAAAGAGCTGAGCTGAACTGAGCAGTATAAATAAGCGATGTTTTTATGCAGGCATGATGAAATCCTGAATATGCATCATTCACCTTCCACACGAGTCCTTAGTTTAAGTCTGTGAAAAAAGGAGAACCTCCATGGATCAGAAATCCTATGGACATTAGATATGTATTGCCAAAAGTAATATTATCTTAGGGTAAAATGAGAAAATGGCTTTTATGTCTTATTAAATAAAATATAGCCATTAATCAACATTGATTATTATTAGATTCCCCAACTCCACGGTAGATTTTGACAACCCTTCTACACCGGAGAAAAGCAGGCGGCGCTAATAGCATTGACTGCCAAACTAATAGCAATTTATTTGGTCATATATAATAACATTGATAATTAATGTTTTTTTTATAAAGGACTGATTGAGCTAATGGGCCCAGTGCAATTGGACCACTAAGACCCATTTTGTTAGTGTTGGCCCAATTCACAGGTCAACACACATCCGGTAGCCTTCAAGCAGAAGTTCGAGCCCGGGTAGGATTTTGTGCCTGAAGGCCAGTTCCCCTGGGAATCGTACTTCGGGCGCTCCTGTGCGGTTAGCGCACCGTGCGGCATGTGCTTTCCGACTTATAACCGGTAGCGCCTGGAAACGACTTTGTTTCCTATAGAGCGGCGGTGGTTGTAACTTTGTGGCAGCCGCTATTAAAACGACCATTCGGCTACCCAGTATCAAGTGCAGCCGGGCAAAGGACGCCGTGGTCCGCGATAGATTCGGCTTACACCGTTTCACCGCTTCGTAAGGGAGAGGACCGCGCAAGCGACCTTGAACTCGTAACCAATCAAGAGACCGGGGTAATCTGGTCGCAATTGGAAGTAAGGGCGTGAGTGTAAGCCGGCTGGGTAACATACCTGGTTATCTCGCGGATAAGGCGTTGGCCTCTTACGGGCATGTGGCGGAGCTTGACGGTAGACTGTTTTGTCCAAGTCTTCTGCGCTCACTTCACGGGAGATCTTCCTGAGGTGACGGCTTCGCCCGTTGTAGTTGACAACTTTATTTGTAACTGGAAGTAAGGGCGCGAGTGTCGGTCCGCAGGATGCAAAACCGGTTTCTCGCGGTAAGGCCCTTGCTTATTACGGGCGAGTGGTGTTACTAGACAGTGGACTGTTTCGTCCCAATTCTTCTACGCTCACCTCACGGGAGACAGAACGATCAAATGTCGTTAAAACTTCCTGAGGTGACGGGTTCGCTCGACGTAGTTAACAGCTCCAGTTGATTGATTACAAAATCCCAATAATTTAAGTAATGATAACTCTGTGGCAATAAGGCTAAACTACATAAGTCAGAAATACCATTTTCTCAAGGGAGCATTTTGAAAAATTGGCACATGGAATAAAAGATGTGTGCTCTCTTAAACTATATGTATAATTTTAAAATAATATGTATTAATAAAAAGATAATTAACTTATGCTACTATGACCACCTATCAATAGTTAAGAAAAAGTACATAAGTTGCACATATGTAGTTTTGCTCACCTGAACAATATATGTATAACTAGTGAGAAAGTAGGTGCGATAACTTCTTTTATATTGTGCTTCGAGTTATGTAGTTTTTCCCAATGAACGAGTAAAAAAACGCTGTTAAATGGTCATTATAACTCATTTTGGTCAAAAAACGACTTATGTAGTTTTGCCTAATTGCCACAGAACTAAAATCTGAGCTGCCAAATATATACTCTATATAATCTATGATTCAAGGTTAAAAACTAGAATACGCTGTCTTTATTCTATCACTCAAGCACGATAGTGTTAGAGTTCATCAGGACAATTCATAGGATTGAAAACCCGCCGCGAGCGTCTCCAGCCTTTTACAACCCCAGCGGACTCGCGTCAGTTGCAAACGCGGCAATAAATTATGCAAAAATAACAATAAAAACGGTCAACGGATAGTTTTTTTTGTTCCATTCGGGGGAATTGGTTAGCGGATGGACGGACGCCATTATAGCTACCCTCAGCGGCAGCCCCTTTGCCTGACGACCAAATGCAAGATTGCACTTTCTGTGCTTTTTACGATCTCTCTCCCTTCCCTCCGTCGGACACCACCGATACTTATTGGCCATAGGCGAATTGCGATCGCCATGCCTCCACCCCATCGACGATATTTTTGATGATAAAATGGTAAGAGGGGGCTGGAGGAAATGGTGATTATTTTTTGATTAAATGTGTATATATCTATATACATTGCGACTTATTATTTATATTTAGCACACATAACCATTGCCTAACCAGTTTTCTGCATCGAGGTTTACACGTATAAGAACCATGCTAAAAAATGAGAAAAAACCTTTTTTTTTTTTATTTGTAACACACTGAGAAAAATATAACGATGTAATACATGGAAATACCTACGCATGTTTCAAAAACAATTACGTATGTAACTCGGACTGTGGTCCATACGTATGAATTAAAACATAATGGTATTTCATTACGTCGCGACCATGGGATCTCGGTTCTAACTTGACAGCCTGTATTATACCTACTTTTATAGTCGGACACTTGAGTCATGTTGAAATTACAATATAATGTTATTTTATTATTACCGCACGGAAAATGCTGGTACATATAATCGAGTAATAGAGTTTCAACAAAATTCCTTGTAATTCAACAAAAATACGATTGAAACATCGCTATTCTGTAGAAAATAGTAATAAAAAAATAGTATAATATAAGAATCAATCCAATATTTTTTTTCAGTGCATGCATCTTATGTACTATCTTCTGATTATTTCAATTCGATTATTGTTGTTGGTCCTCTGATTTTTTAAATGGTTGACTGTAAGATATCGCTGTAGCGGTTAGTCTCTCATTTGGCCATAAATTGTCTTTTTTTAATAAAAAGTGTATCTAATATTCATCAAACTTAATGTTTTTATAGCACAATAAAGTTATTCTAATATTTGACTATTTATTGAATGTTTTTTTCGTCGACAGTTATTATTTAACCTTTATCACATCTTATTGTAATTTCATAAACTATTTATTTTATTATGGTTTAATAAGAAGTATTTTTAAATATTATGCGACAAGTATATATAGGCACGACTTATTTTTTAGATGAATGATTAATTTCTTTATTAATATTATTAGATATTATTTATTATATGTTATTATTATTATAACTCTAGTTTATTGTTATTAGTTTACTTTTAATATCGATTTGAAAATGATATAATTTTACGTATGCAGAAGCCATTGGTTACTTGTTATGCTTGTCTTCTCTATGCCTAGTTAGGTGGCGATGACTAATGAATATACCTACTCAAATTTACTTTACGTTACTGTTTAGAATGTAGTGCAGATAATAATATTGTGCTGTCTTTAAATAAATAAATAAAACGTAACATTGCGAAAGTTGCGTAACATTGCGTAACATTAACATTATGGAAACTGATTTTAATATTATTAATATATACACCATCTTTAAAACTTATGCTGATCTCATATAATATTTTTGATCATTATTATTATAATTTTATTAGCCATACCATTAAAATAATTTTTTCACAACCATTACTATTGGAAACATTATCTGAATTGAATTTTGAATATATTCTTAATATGTCGAATTGGATTATTTTTATCTATTTTATGATTATTTTAATTTTATTTTTCTATATGGATATTTTTATTTGTTCAGTGATTATAATTCATCTTGAAATTTGCGTTGCATTTATAGTTTATATTTGGATATCTGATACTGTATTATATTTCAGACCACTTATCGCGATAATTTTTTTACAATATTTAATTAATATTTATAGTGAATCAATTAGAACCATGTTGGAAAGTCAAATTAAGCTCCTCGAGCTCCATAGTATACTCAAATTATGTAATACTGTTGGAACCCAAATTTTAAGATTATTATTCGATTTTAAAAAAGGTTCCCTACTTACTTCTCATAACTGGTCAATACTTATGCACTTTTCAGGCACGCCTATCACTTGTCTTAAGGCTAAATATGGACATTAATACTTTCCTTGATTCAGATCAGGTCACTGTGACTTCAGATGTAATAACATGTAGGAACATTATGACAGAGAAACGAAGCCTAAAAGTGTTATGCTTAAATATAAGAAGCATTAATTGCAATTATGACAATCTAATTCTTATGATGCAAGATCTAAATATTGACCTAGATATTATCGTTCTCACTGAAGCATGGATAGGTAAGTCTTTCTCAGAAAAGCATATTCCTGGTTTTTCCTCATTCTATACTAAATTGAATTACACACAAAATGATGGGATAATTGTCTACGTAAACCACTGTATTCAGCATATTTCAGCATCCGAAGTAAAACTACAAAAAGCTAACTGCTTACTCTTGAATATAAACAGTGAATTTAATATTATTGCTATATATAGAAGTCCATCAGTTTCTAATATTTCGCTATTTCTAGAAACACTTGATAACCTTCTCCATGATGTGTCTTCCAAAGAAATGATACTGTGTGGAGATCTTAACATTTCATTATGTGGAAAAAAACACAACCAAGTACACGACTATCTGGATGTAATGGCTTTACATGGCTTATATTCTTTGATCAATAAACCAACTAGGGGTGCTAACTGTCTCGATCATCTTATGTGTCGAACAAAAAAAAGATCCACTGCTGTCATATTTGAAACTGCTATTACTGACCACTACCCGATTTTACTAAAATTGTCAGAATGTAAAACTGAAACTCATAATAAAAATATAGAAATAAAAAAACATAGTGTAGATTTTGATAGTTTGTGCAATAATTTGGCACAGGTTGACTGGTCACCAGTCCATAGTGCTACTAAAGTCGATGTTGCTACTGATTTTTTTATAACAACTCTCACAACAATGACGAAACATAACACTCGTACTCAGCATCACAAAATATCACATAAACATAAAACATTGAAACTGTGGATCACTGATGGGCTTTTATTTTGTATCCGACGACGCGATAAAATGCATTTAGTATCGAAAAATAATCCTGACGACTTGGTTTTAAAGGGTAATTTCTTAAGGTATAGGAACTTATGCAAGCATTTGATAAAAAAGACTAAAGAGGATTATTATAAAACTAAAATTGCTGAGAACAGCAATGACACAAAAAAGGTGTGGCAACTTATAAAAGAAGCAGCTAGTATCTCGAATTCTAAGCATACAATTGGAAAGTTAAATATAGACAATCGTATTATTACATCCGCAGATAATCCATATGAAATGGCTAATATAGTAAACACGCATTTTGCTAATGTAGGCGAATTACTGGCAAAAAAAATATCTCATGATAACTATGCAAGTAATGGGAGGGCATCTACCGGATCCACGCCTTCAGATTCCTCAATTTCTTTTCTATTGACCCCTACAACGACTATTGAGGTGGCTAAAATCATTACGTCACTTAAGCAATCTGCATCCTCAGGAATTGATGGCCTTACCAGCGAAGTATATAAACGTGCCAATAATAATTTGACTTCACCGATAACGTCCATAATAAACTTAAGCTTTAAATTAGGTATATTTCCAGAGTGCCTGAAATGTGCAAAAGTCGTTCCTGTATTTAAAAGCGGTGACAAAACAGATCTCAATAATTACCGACCGATCTCGATATTAAATACTCTCTCAAAAATAATAGAAAAAGTAGTCAAGAAAAGGCTTGTTGATTATTTGGATAATAACAACTTTTTGTCCCCCAAACAATTTGGATTCCGACAAGAAGTGAGCACCTCTGATGCAATTGCGGAAGTAACGAAAACAATAGTCGAGCTCGTTGACAAAGGTGAAAAATGTCTTGCTGTCTTTCTTGATTTATCGAAAGCGTTCGATACGGTAGCCCATGATATTCTTTTACATCGGTTAATGGCAATAGGAATAAGAGAAACGCCTTATAAGTGGTTTGAAAGCTATTTAATCGGACGGACACAAATCACCTCAATTGGAGACTACTCCAGCGCAACGAATAGCCTGTCATATGGTGTTCCACAGGGCAGTGTCTTGGGGCCTGTATTATTCCTTATATATATAAATGATCTTTACAATCTAACACCAAGTAAAGCTATTTCCTTCGCAGACGACACTGTAGTAATATTCAATGATAGTAGCTGGCAGCGTGTATTTACTAAGGCAAATGCAGATATGGATACTATTAAGAAATGGCTTGATGTCTCCTTACTCACGCTTAACATTGATAAAACGAAATATTTAGCATTCAGTATAGATAAGAGAGGGCAGCCACCTGCAATAAACACCATAACAATTCATCAATGCGGGAGCCTTAAACATTGTAAATGTGCGCCATTGCAAAAAGCACTATCGTTGAAGTATTTAGGCATAATTGTGGATAATCACCTCAAATGGGCTGACCACATAGACTTAGTTTCCACCAGAGTCAGGCGTCTGGCTTTCTTGTTTAGAGATATAAGGAATATTTTAGACCCCAAGACATTAAAAACAACATACTATGCCTTGTGCCAAAGTATTCTAAGCTATGGAATCATTGGCTGGGGAGCCTGTGCAAAAACGACTATTTACCCAGCAGAGGTGGCACAGAAACTAATTATAAAAATCATCACGCGTAAGCCTTACAGGTACTCATCGGAAAAATTGTTTTTGGAATATGAAGTATTGGATTTAAGACAGCTTTATTTAAAATTTTGTGTAAATTTTATTCAATTCAAATGCAACAGGACTTTCTCACAACAAATGCATCCAACAAGGCGATCCGTTGCTAAAAAAATAGATATTCCCCGAATGATGACCTCTTTTGGTCAAAGGCATTTCACTGTTTTGGGCCCCAGGACTTATAACCTTTTAGAAGATGGAATTAAAACAATTCAGTCTAAAGATTGCTTTAAGAAACAGAGCCATATGTGGCTAATAAATGAAGGCCGTGAAAAGAGCCACAAATTATTTGACTATCTCGTATAATTTTTATTTTTATTCTTATTTTATTTTTATTTGTTTGTTTTACTGAGTAGGTATCTATCTATCTATTTACTATTATTATAATTTCGATTTTTATTTATTTACTCGATAATTTTATGATTATAATTTGAAATACTTCTTGATGATATTTTAATTTATTTTTTTAACATGTTTAATTTTTAAGTTTAGTTGTTAATTTTTTACTTTTTTTGTGTGCACAGGTAAAATATTTCCTGGTACACCTGCCTTAGTACAGGCCTAGGCCTAGTTAGGCGGTGTTGACGCAGTGACCAAGATACTGCAGTGTGCTCTATTTTTCGCTACTGGTCCAAACAAATTTTTTTTTTGTAATGCTGCAGTAAATTATATTTTGTGCTTTACCTTTAATAAATAAATAAATAAAATAAATTGCGTAACATAACGTAACATTGACTAACAAGAATACTAATTTAAAATACATTTTCATTAAAAAATATTCCATTCTTTTATCAACTCTATATCCGTAATTGTAGAATGTATTGTGTCATCGTACTCGCATACGATGCTTTTAAAGCGTGCGAGCGCACGCACTACCTCCATATATCCCACATCCCATATATCACGAAAAAGAGCGCGTCTGCAGTTCGGATCAATATTGGTGCGACAGTTGGGCGTAGATGCGTGTACATCGCAACCCTACTCTTCAAGTTTATCCAACCCTCGGACATTCGGCACTGCGAAGGTCGCATTGCACCCTTTACACGTCACCCCTTAGACCCCCCCCCCTCTTCATATCCCGCAACCCCTGCAGTAATCCCCTCCCACATGGGGGGACAGTATGCTGCCTGGGAGCTTCCACACTCATACATACATATATTTGCTATCTACCTACATACCTAAATAAATATTTTACTGTCTTTTTACTAAACTACCTCAAATTGCGGTACAGTCGTTGAAAAGGAACAATTGTATTAAATGACAGCACAAAAATACAGATATTTTGGGTGAAATGTTTTTGAATCCGAAACCAAGCACCTCTTGTTGTGGATTCAAAAACGTTTTACCCAAAATACCAGTATTTATACTTTTATGCTGTCATTTATTACTCAACAGTTTACTATTCAACGACTGTATCGTAATTTAAGTTAGTTAACAGTAGTAAGTATGTCAGTAGATAACAATTATATATATGTGTGAATCTCGCAGGCAGCATACCTACTGTATGAGCAATATATAATAAAAGCTATAATTTGCTATTTATCGAGAAGGATTAGGTCGTTTAAAAAATATATTAACGGAAATATTGGTAAAAGATAACAATTTAAAAAATAAAATACGTGTGGCACTCGGGGACTGCCGCGGTAAAGCTATTGCATAGCATTTTTAACAACTTATGCATTTATAATTATTTATTAATTTTATTTTTTCTGATATCAGATAACTGCGCTCTATCGGAAAACGTTGAAATTATTCCGATTCATTTGCGGCTGCGGAAGCAAATGATTCGGAATAATTTAAACGCCTTCCGATAGAGCGCCGCGCACGAATTTTTTATTCGATAAATCAAAAAAAACAGATTATTCGAAAAAATTCGTAGATAAAAAGATAGATAATTAAATTATCTTTAAAATGGTGCAGGTTTCATAATAATACGCCAGATAGTATTTGCGTAGTAGTCGTTTTTGTGTTCGGTTAGACCTAATTTCACAAATTAATTACACTATGTAATATAAACAAAATCTAAAATATTCAAAGCTAAGAATATTAGGAAAATGTTCTTGTTTAACATATATTTTTTTGGAATCGTAAGCAGTACTCGTTTAGACGTAATTATCAGTTTAAAATCATTAATTTTCGTTAAGAAATTTCTTCATTCGGTCGCCGCGCCGGCCTAGGCCCGCGATAAAAGCTATGCAATAGCTTAATAATTGCTACTTGTTCAGTTCTTCCAGATTCTATATGTGACCCATATAGAATAGATACATATATGTATCCATACTCTATTTACTCTATACTTCCATAATTCTTCAATGATAACCAGAACCTATAGAATTATTTAGCAGATAGCTATAGTCTGATTAGGCAGGCAGTGGTGACAAAGGGCCATAGACAACATTTGCATGTATTATTCAACGACGAAACCCAATCAAACACCGTTACAAAAGAAATTACAAATTTAAAAAATCGTCTCATTCAAGTTCAGGTTCCAGTTTATAATAAATAAATTTCAAAAAACCCTCTTCCGGTGTAGAAATTATAATAGTTATAAAAATATTGAAATAAAATTTATGCTCAAACCAGTCGGTTACAAATTTCAATAGAAACCAGTTAACAGTTAGGACCGAAAAAAACCTGTAACAGGCAGAGCAGGTATGTCACTAATTAGGAACCAGAAATTAAATTAAAAATTGTTAATAAAAATAAAATTTAACATATATTTTTTTTATAGTAAAATTTCAAAAAAATAACACAGATATACAAATGATAAGTAAGATAATATTGTCGAATGAGTCTAAATAACGGTGTCATATTATTATTATGGGATATTATATACTCCTAATATGAGATATCCATAATTCCCAATATGGGTGAATATCCCATGTTAGGTTTACCATTTATTTCCTATTGGTTTACAATTCAATGTTTACAAAACCCACTTTTATTTAAAATAAATTATGACAATTCAATAAGAGCCAGAATTCACATATAAAGAATAAGTGTGTCCACGCCAGCACGCATTTCATGTGACCAACGAAAGCATTTGGTACAAAACATCTCTCGTGAAACATCATTTGAGTATGGCTTTAAGTAGTAACTGCAAGATAAATGAAGGAAATAATTTTATTGTAATAAAAAACTAACAATGATAAAGAAAATTGTAGCGTCCGTAGCCCCGTTGACATGTAGCGTCCGTAGCCCCGTTGACACCGGTTCCCTCGTTGTTACCGAAGTTAAGCAGTGGCGGGCGCGGTCAATACTGGGATGGGTGACCGCCTGATTGTTTGACTGCGTGATGCTACAAATGCACACCTAGAAAATGGTGCCGATAGGCAACAAGGTGGGTTCTACGAAAAGGTAAAACTTAAATTATAAATTCTATGTTTAATTAGTAGGTACAAACGGCGGGCTTATCGTATAACGATATTTTACAGCTAAACGCTGTATTATTAAAATAAAATACCTAACTAAACAGCTCCTCGGCAAATTAAAATACATACATCTATCTACATTTTTACCCACATACACAAATAAAATTTTCTACATATACATTCACAGATAAAATAATAATATATATTGTATAATGATAGAAACCTAGGTAACAACTAAAGGTAAGGAGTAATAAAACCTACTTAATTAAAAGACTGTCCGATCGATTAAAAAAGGAAAGGGAAGGGGGTGAGGGATTGAAGAATATTTTGAGTAAGAAAATGTTTTTTCAATAACTCATTCAAGTAACGAAGTTGCATAATGAATACCATGCGTAACTTCCGCATGGATAATTCCCATAATAAATGCAGTCCACATCCTCGCTTGCCTCTCTGAAATCATATTTCGTTGGAGGTGGCTCTTCGCTGTCAGATAAAGATGAACATGAACTTTCTTTAACTGACTTCCTCTTATAAGGCATCTTCTTTGTTCCATTTTCGTGGGTTTAGTTTTCTTTATCTGTGTCTATATTCCTATAATTCTTTGGATACCTATCCATATATAATTTACTAGCTGTTGCCCGCGGCTTCGCTTAGCGTAAAGTTTCGAATCGATTTCTTAATTTAAGTAAGGTGGCGTTTATTTGCCTTTTTAGACGCAACTTTAGATATATAGTGCAAGACGTCCCCCCTCAGATGCACGCTACCTATATCATAGACGTACGCGTCTTGTTCCTCGCCACCCGTCCCGCCTTCCGCTGAACGCTGACCATGCTGGGCCAGCAGCTACTGCCGCCGCCTGCTAGGTATTCGGGGTGCTTTCACGTGTTACTAATTTCATAACACATCTATAACCATATCACCAAAAAACTTACAGTAAATAGATATTTTTTATTAACCACCCGTGATAATAGATTAATTTATTTTGATAGGGAATCTTATTTTATTGCGTATGTCTTCAACAAACACTGCCTACTTATTTTTCTTATTTTTCTGAGACATAAAAGCAGTTATTGTAGCTTAAATATAAAAGTTGTATATGAGCTGTCGGTGATTTTTTTATAGATCTCTTTAAAACCAATGTTTTTGTCATACCTATATTGTTTTCACATATATCAAACCGTTTTGTCAGCGCACGCTGATAAAACAACTCGCACATTTTCTCCAACTTGATTTATAAATATCATGATTTCGTATTAAAAACCAATATTTATCACAATAAAATATAGCCTATAGCACTCATCGATAATGAAGCTTTCCATTAGTGAATAAATTTTGGAAATCAGATGAGTAGTTTCGGAGATTACCCCTTACACACAAACTTATAAACCTACAAACATTACTTCTTTATAATATTAGTATAGATAGCAGAATCATTTGTAAGAATGCTAATATCACCCTCACGGGATGTGCGTACTTTTGCCTGTTGCTGGGCCTTTAAAGAGTAGTAGCCATCAGGGTTGTTGTGAATATCAGCTTCAGCATCAGCGGATTATCAGCATTGGTTTTAATATCGGTATCTATGCAGATGCTGATGCTGACGCCAGCATCCGCATGAATCAATGCTGATTTATTTGATTGCTGATATTCTGCTAGTGAGGTGGCCTTGAAGGGCGAACCTTAGCTCTAGTCGCTGTCATCTCCGCTCGCAAGTTTTCCTAGCGAATTCAGCAGTGCCGGAATTATATTTATTTTTATTTTTATTTATTTATAGTATTACACAAGTTCGTTTGTACAGTTTACCATATCATGTTGTATATATATATATGAGACGTTAGCAAAAAACTGATTCTCGAGGAGATAGAGTAATGAATAAAAGTCGCCTAACTAGGCCAGGGCCTGTTCTAAGGCAGACTTTATAAAATATTGTTTAAGTGTATCAATCAAATTACTAAATAATAATTATATATAAAAAAAAAAAAAAAATTAAAACAATTAAAATTTGTAGAAATTCTATTACTTTGATAATAATTATTAAAGTGTAGAGTAAAAGTAAAAATATGTTTGAAAGCCTTCTATATATATATAAGCCTTCCGGTAATCGACTGTAATCTAAAAAGGCAGCTCAGCTGTTGTTTTTAAAATACAACTTACCTTAAATAAAATTTCAAGTTGGGTGATCAACCGCCAATTGTATTTCATTTTTGTATATTAGGTAATGGTTCTTTACCTATTCAAAGTCTAGGGGCTGTCTAGACGATCAAGCATCGCGTTGCGGGCTGGGAGGGGATCGTAAACCGCAGGAAACATGTTTTTTAAAAAATATTTACCAAAAATGCCGTATTTTGTAGTTTTATACCAGGAAGTCACGCCGTTCAGCAATCAACTACGTCTAATTAAAGTGACTCCTGGTATAAACTACAAAATAAGGCATTTTTAGAAAATATAAAAAAATGCAAATTTCCTGCGGTTTACGATTCCTTCCCAGCCCGCGACGCGATGCTTGACAAGCATGCTCGATCGTCTAAAGAGCCCCTAAGAAGATTGTTTTTAATAATTAAAAGTCACAGAAATATTATAACTGACTTCATTTAAAACACCTAATAGTATTATCCCTTCTAATTACAATTTCATAGTTGGATATATTTTATTAAATTTAGTAGTAATTTATTAAAATCAGCATCAGCATCAGCTGATATTTATATTAAAAAATTAGCATCAGCATCCGCTGATATTTAAAAAACCTGCATCAGCAACAACCCTGGTAGCCATCGCCATGTTGTCGTTTTATATATGTAACGACTGAAGAGGAACGAATAACGAAGACAGACCCAATCAGTCTGACGACGGGCGGGCAGGGCAACGCGCGGGGACTTGGGGCACTCCCACTTAGAGGATGCACCCGTCTGGTGCAAGCAAGGGGTGCCACCTCCTCCTCCTCTCAAACGGCAGCACTAATTTATCGTGAGTGAGCTTTTTTATCGCGTGCCGCAGCTTATTTACGGCCGTCGAGAGCTGCGATAAAACATCGCTCGTCGCGGTGACACCCCGACGAGAGGACGACTGCCGCGCGGGCACGCGCTGCACCCGCATCGGCGAAGCAAGCGATGACGCCAACCGCACGTTGCCATGGCAACACCATTCCGAACGTCCCGCAGCGTATACTGCTATATTTACTACAGCGTTACCTATGAACTATTTATCAGTAAGTAGGATAGGAAGATACTTCAAAGCCTCCGACCGTTCGTGGTTTAATATGTTATGATCGAAACCTGTGGAGCGGTCAGTTTGTATCTACAAACTGTTAATCCTCCAACCGCGGCCGACGCGAAGCGCACGTACGCGTTTAGCTCCTTCCGTGCGAAATCGCGGGGTACGCTATTATAGCGTTCAATATGTTTTCTGGGTAATGTTTGCGTCAGGAGACGCTATTTTCCCATCAATAGACGATCGGTATTTTCACATTCACAAGTGTCAAGTGCGAATCTGACTGACTGGTTTTTACCAGTTAGTCCCCTGTAAACCGACAAAAAATTACTCAGTAGTGTCCCTTCGCATAATTTACATTCAGTTGTGCGCAGTCTATCCGTTCAGTTGTTGCAATCATAAATTTATTGTCAATATGCCGAAACGAGTAATATCTTCTGATGAGTCGGACATCGATGAATCAAAAATTTGGGAAGCGATTTTAGTTCTGAAGAAACTTTCAGTGAGAGTGATTAGGAATCCGAGGACAACGTGGATTTAGCAAGTCGTCATGTGAGGAATGACGTTGATATGAATAATATGACGGCTGCTCCTCCAGCATTTCCTTTCACTCCAACTCCGGAAGTAAAGGCAACCAAACCTGTCCAATGATATACAAACGCAAATATTTAAAATAGCTACTGGAATCTTCCCGCGAATTTGTACAAAAAAAATTAAAAATCGCCCGCGGCTGGAGGGTTAAAGTATTCCAAGCAGGTAGAATTGATATCTTTAGTAAAATATAAGGTTACAACTTCTTGGGAATTGTTGTTTATTTTATTGCATTTTAACAACACTTTTGTCAAATAAGATTTCTTCGACTTTAACTCAAGCTCTATAGTTCGTTGGACTCTACTTAAAGCATCGCACTCCATGTCCTGTAGAACAAATTATTGGGATAGAATTAAAGAAAAAAACTCTGTTTTCTGCAAAATACACAATCTCCAAAAATTCTTTATTATTTTGCTGATTATAGCCCACCATTAAATTAGGTGTAGGATTTAAGGACAACGTACTGGAACGGGACAGTTTCAGTATGTATAAATGTTTTTCTTTGAGAAAGCAGCCATGCATCCTTTAAAAAGAAGACGATTTTATTTCAAAACAGAGTTAGAACGACATACCTAGTTTAAGCATCCTTTCTCAGCATTGAAGTAAACCACTCTTGTTATACTAAAATTTGATGCAAGAAGATAACGAATAAATATTCACAAAATTTCCTTACCTCAAACTGAAGACGGAAAAAATATTTTAGCGGACGGTAGCACGACGCATTGAAGTCACTGTCCATTATATTGTTTTATACTTTACTTCTCTTTCAGTTGACCGATTTATTCGACGTACTATGTCAGTGATATACACACATACATATGCGTAAGCAACCGATGCTTATCAGAGGCGTAGATATTATTGTGTGGATTTTTCTCTCGGATCGTGGATTATTCTGTCGAATATTATTATACAACTTGCACCCGCGGCTCTCCCTGCATGTCATTGAAATTTTATTGTGTTTATTACTTTTTCTGCTGATGTACAATGCAATGATATGGAAAAACACGATCGAAATCAGTTCAGTGAATCTCGAGCTATTAACAGACATACCTACTAACAGACGTTGCATTTTATAATATGTAGAGAAAATAAGCCAAAGACGCTTTCGCCATACTCAACCCGATATGTAACTCGTGGATTGCCTTCGGTTTAGGAAACTGAAGCTGTAAATATTAGACAAATGCCAAATCTGTAGTGCTACATGGTTGAGAGAATGTGTACGTGAAATGTAATGACCGCTATGACCAATAGGCTTCGTAATTTTTGTGTCTCCACCGAATGGCCGAGCCGTATTTCTAACACTCAAGTACGTTTGGATCGGCAATACAGGAGAAAAAAGGCTACTTGAAGATTTTACAAGGCGGCTAAACACTCAGCATATATCGGTCGACGACTTGGGCTCGAGTATTAAATACATTCAAGATTAATTATATTGCTTTGCAGATTTTAGATCTCTTCAGACGCCGAAGCCATCAGGCGGTAGCTACACCATCAGCCGCCACCTCCAGGAGACAACAACGACAAGAAGAAGATAATGCTATAAAAGTAGAACATAGTAGAAATCCCATATACACGACGAAGAGTCAGAAGACGCCCAAAGCAAAGACTATAATAAAGGACATGCATAACTATTAAAATAAGTCATATGATTGCCCAAACTTGATATTTTCGGAAATATTTTTTTTTATTAGTTTGGATATTCACTACCTAGATATTTGATATTCACTACTTTGATATTTTATTATTATTTGCAAACAGGCAATTACTTCATATTTATTATGTTAAATGTAAAATTAAAAAGTTATCCACGATTATAAAAACAAAGGTATTATTTTCACAAATTTTCAATAAAAATTAAACAGTGAACAATAAAAAAAACAAGTTTTAAATGAGAGTTCCTAAAAGTATGTATATTTATTAAAATTATTAAAATTATCGACTTCCAGGCGACATACAATATAGGTTAAAGCTTTAAAAAATAATTTAATATTCTAAAGCTCTGGATGTTTTTTTTTAAATTGTTTTTTTGGCCTCTTATATTTTTAATCCCAGTTCCTTCAGAATGGCAGTCATTTGCATATACATGTAAGCATTCGGGAGACGTCGAAAACAAAAACATGAATACTTAGGGTTTACAATTTCATTAGAAGGCCTACCGAAATATATGGAATGGCCAGAGGGAAAATATTTCTTTTTAAATGACGTCAGGCCAACGGTGTCGATAGAAATGCAGTGGCAGACCATCTTTTGAGACGCGCGAGCAAAATCTTTGTTTCCCTCGTCATTAAGACGCCACGGGCCGTAGACATTGAAGAAAGTGGCGGTAGCTTTTTTAGCCATTGTTAAAAAGCTGCCTTTTTGCATTTTATGATTATTTATGAGGCAGCTCTGGAAGGCTGTTCAGGGTCGTGTTTAATTTGACTATGTATTTAATGTGTCCAGTAAGGACAGAGCAGCATTGTGGAATGAAACTTTCCTAATAAATTTCCCGTGTTTTCTTTCGAGAACTTGGCGAGCATGAGAGCGATTTTCACTGCGGCCATTTGGAAAAGTTCCACAGTGACATTATAAATAGGATAGAAAACGAATTTACCGCGTGAAACCGGCCCCCCACCACCGTTATAACCTACGCAGTGGCGGCAGCGGTTTGCGGCCTACCCGCAAAACAACGGACTGACAGCTCTTCAGTCTACCCTAGACAACGGTGGCTGCAACGTCACCGAAACGTCGGGTCCTACAAATTTCACGCGGTAAATTCGTTTTCTATCCTATTTATAATGTCAAACAACCGCGATAGTCTTCGATTTTATTCCACAGTGACATTTAGGAGTATCGCCAATAGGAGATCATATTGTGAGAGGAGGTCATTGCGGGCGATAGCGCCGTCATTCGAATCACTCGAGAGAGACGAATATATCTAAGGAAAAAGACGGCGATGTTCCAAATTTAAAAATGCAATCTCGCTCATACCCGTTTTACGGGAGAAGGTGCGTGATAAACGGAATATTGGATCAATACCTCTTCTTATAATGTGAACTCCTGATATTTCGAATCGGGTTTTAAGTAGATGGAGTCGGATTTTATTTCACGTGCCATATTGATATTCTCTATTTTTTTACCAAAAGCTGCATTTCCACATCTTCCTTTACATAAAAATGCAACCTGCGTATGTTTGTGCTCCCAAAACTTGATAAGTCGTCTGTCGACTTAAAATTTTGACATAACGATTGCATTTGAATACGCGCGACAAAAGTATTTACGCAACGGTGAAATCTTCGGTGCGATTCGATATCGGTACGTCAGACTAAGCCACAGTAAAACGTGGCGGGGTTTACCTAGTAAATATAAATTCAAAAGGGATGTTCATTGTTCAAGCGCAGCAGACTTATTTCCTGAAAGGTGTGAAGTGAGCGTTGTCCACGCTTGGGTTTTGCAAAACTTGTGACTTCTTTCCGTCACAGCATAAAAATAAGTGGCAATAGTAAATTTACTGCTCTGTCAAATAAATACCGCAATTTGTTTAATACAAAACGAACTTATCTTGTCACCTTAAAAATAGACAATACTTGATGCGATATACTTAAGGTAAGTTAACGAATAATCCAGATGTCGGACACTCGGGAATTTCTTGAAATGGCCCTCGGGTTTCTTCGCGAATTATGTTTTATGGCTTCATTGGACTTAAAACGTTTTTCATGCAATGATAATTTAGGTTTGAATAATATATTTTAAACAATAATTAAAATATCTCTCATTTTAAAAGAGATCTATAGTGTGGACTAATATATAATTTCAAGTATTAATCTAGATAACTTGACTGTACAATTTATAGATTCTACATTGGAATGATATTTCATAAAACGACTTTCGTGGACTGAGCTTATCTGTTTGTAGACAGGAAAAAGTAATACGGGGTAGTAATCTGGCAAATAAAATGCTTGGTAGAAGACTTTCATGAAGTTGTTGGTGAAAAATTCGTATACAAATGCTGATTTGTCGAATGATGTATTATCGTGGTGTAATATCCAAGAATTGTGGTTCCTTTTCGAATTATAACATCCAGAAATTATTGTTTACTAATTATCTTTCTCTCTGACGCTCAAAAGGAATTTAGATTGGACGACATACCGACAGTGAAACAAAATAATCAACGTGGTTTTGATTTTCGAGCGACTTTGACGTGTTTTTTTTCGGAAACAGCTCGCTCTCAAATCGCCATTACGGGACTTGAAGCTGATTTGCATGTAAAAATCGTTATGATGCCTTTCCCGTTATGCTTTTGTGATTCAGCAACCTTTTTGAAGAAAACGACAGAGCATACTTGAGGTCGACTAGGTACCTAACAAATAGCTGTGAACAAACTGGTTGACAGATTGCGTCAAAACTCTTTGCGACAACTCGAGCTGTCAACTACAATGGGCGAACCCGTCACCTCATGAAATTGTAACGATATTAGCCCGTTCTGACTCCCGATCACAATCTTCACGACAAATAAATATTTTGTTAACTACTTACAGCATTTTTATCATACATGGACTTTTCATACACATACATGGTGGCATAGTGGTTAGGTCGCCTGATATTACATTGTAAGGTATCGGGTTCGATTACCGGCTGTGTCACAATTTTCCGTTGAGATAAAATTAACAGAATTGCATTTCAATTGCAATTGCAGTTGTAAATCGAATGCAATAACAAGACACACACTTACACATGTTACACGCATATAATATGTATAGATCCGTATAAACACTGCGTAATAGGGCTTGTTGTACAGATTATCGTATAATAATAAACCCGCCCATTGTGAAATTTCACAATATAGTGTAGAAACAAACACACATTTTAAATGAACAACAATGGGTTTTTATTCGATTGTATAGTATATATATCCAAATCCATCTCTGTTTTCGAAACCAACGGTATTACACAACGAAAAAAATCGGAACCCCACGGGCTACCTATCGGCTACCGGTCGCCCGATTTTTTTCGCGTAAAAATGCAAAGTTTTCCCTTCAAAAGCCGCGCCAGAAAGTTTAAAAAAAATGGCGAAAAAAGCACGCGCGCGGTTCAAACTGTCAGCGGACGCAATTACCATTCGCCCTTTTTGCATACAAATACGGGGAAACTTTATTCAAAAAAGCGCAGGCTGCGGCACCCGAGGGTCATAACTGCATTTCGCATTTTAAAAGATTAGGGTCAGAAAACGAGCAAAAAGCGGATTCTTTTGTGTTTGTGCTGTGTTTACCGGCGAGGACTGTCGCAATTTTGTGTACCTAATAATAAATAACAGAGAAAGCTATAGCGCTAAACTTGAAAATCGAGCTTAGATTTTATCAATATGAGGCGCAGATTGAATAGAATAAAATAGAATAATTTTATTGTGCTAAAAAACATACTGAATATTACACCGCTTTCAAAAAAAAATAATATGCTCAAATGGCGGACTTATCACTATAGCGATATTTGGCAATCAACCTTTGATAAACTAAATTTTAATTGCCATCGTACAGTACCTACGCTTAGAAGTAATACCGTTAAATTTAATATAAACAAACCAATATAAATGTCAATATGTTATATACCATTTTTTTACACCACCGCTCAGCAAAAAAGGAGTAAAACATGTTCATGGTTCATCTACGTATGTTTTACGTTTCTTTATTCTACCATAACTTCTAAACGCTTGAACCGATTTAGAAGTGTGTGGTATTGTTAGAATCGTTATGTCATTTCGACTGTCACTTAGTACCTTAACTGTTCAAATATCAAGTAAATAGTTGTCCAAATGTACAAACGTCCAAATATCAATATATTACTATAAATATATTGTGTTCAGTGTCAAATGAAAGGTCTGATTGAGTACGTTCCGAAAATATTCATGTATCTATATGGATAAATACTTAAACCACAAATATTTTATCCAAAAAACTGTAGCAAAAATAATGATATATAGGTACAATAGTTCACTTTCTATAACGGCAGTTGTATTTTCATATTTGCCCAGGGAAGGATAAAGGAGAGGATAAGATGATGTATTTGGTTAGTGGCTGTTTGCATTCAAATGTTTATTAAGCAACGAAGGTGCATGCCTGACAAAGTGTGGTAGCTGATTCCACAGACGAGCAGAATGGCCCGTAAAAGAGTACGTGTAAACAAAAAAGTGATATAAATGGCGAGATAAACAAATTTTAAACAATCTTTTTCCACATTCATGGAAGTTTTACTATTTGGTCGTCATTCAATAGCCCTACAAATATATGTCTGTACATAAAGTTGTATTTCCATTCGTATGTTAAAAAAAAGAATCTATTTATGCCCTAAGTTTTGGTTGGTTGCTGGTAACGAGGGGGAAGCGCATGTCTCGTGCCACCGCTTCGAAATTATGTTTAAAAATAAGGGATTACAGTTAAAAAATGCAGGCGCGTGTTAAAAAAAGATCTTCTTCCCCTTCGCATGGCGCGCATCATTTGACATTTTTAGAGGCGGCGCAGAAATGTCGAGACTGTTGGCCCTCGTGTCGAAGGTTTGTTTCCTTAATTCGCTTATCGATTTTGAATAAGATAAGGGCGTTTTGTCGTATTGTTGTTTTAATCTACATCACTACACACGGGTAAAGATTTGTTTATACATTTTAAATACGTCCTAAATATAAGCAATCCAAGAATGCCTGATCTAATAGCAAACTTGTAAAAAAGTAACAAAATTGTCAAATGAAAAGTGAATTCAAAATTTAACCGGAATATTTATATTTTTGTACTGGTTGTTAGGTCAACTAGAGTTGCCAACAACGTTCTGTTTCCCGTGAGGCGAGCGCAGAAGACTTGGGACGAAAAACAACCCACATTCTAGTTACGTCACCTGCTCGTCAGAGGCCGACGCCTTACGGCGAGGCACCAAAAAGGTACCCAGCGGGCAACATCGCCCCTTGACTACCAGTTTGGAAAGATATCTCCGTCTGGAATTAACCGTCTGGTTAATCACAGTGCGGGCCGACACTCGCACCCTTACTTCCAGATGCAACCAGATTACCCCGGTCTCCCGACTGGTTGCAGGTTTGAGGTCGCTTGCGCGGTCCTCTGCCTTAAGTAGCGGTGATACAGTGTCTACCGAATCTATATATATATATATATATATATATATATATACATATATATATATATATATATATATATATATATATATATATATATATATATATATATATATATATATATATATATATATATATATATATATATATATATATATATATATATATATATATATATATATATATATATATATATATATATATATATATATATATATATATATATATATATATATATATATATATATATATATATATATATATATATACATATATATATATATATATATATATATATATATATATATATATATATATATATATATATATATATATATATATATATATATATATATATATATATATATATATATATATATATATATATATATATATATATATATATATATATATATATATATATATATATATATATATATATATATATATATATATATATATATATATATATATATATATATAAATATATATGATAAGGTTTGTAAAGAAATCGGTTTATAGGATGATGTTTTTATTTAAAATAAAATTAGTAAAAGCTACTTAAAAAGTAGCGAAGGAAATCCCAGCTTGTATTGGGAAATGCTTATGTTTGAATGAGATATAATTACGGATGTGCACGACTTTCGACGGTGCAATGTAAGTTTAAAGGTCCTTTTGCAGTCGACTAACGATCACTATTCATCCATATATCTCATAAATAGGGCTTATCCTTATGCAACACAAAATGCCTTCAATTGAGACGAATTAAGCGAAAAAATAAAAAATTAAACTATTGATCACTTTGGCAAAGCCGTTTTCTAAATGAAAGTGACATTACGAAATAATTCAAATTTCGAATGCTACCAACATTTAAAATATGATACAATTGGCTGAGTTTGTTATCAACGAGCCATTAAATCGAAATAAAAATAAAAAAACCTTCATATGCTCAATGAAATGAAAGAAGAAACTTCAATCTTAATTTCTGGCAGAGGAGTTTATAATAAAGATTGTATAATGTTATCAAAATAGGGTAAACCTATATAAAATTGTACAATATTAAAAAATTGTAAAGAAATATTGTAGAAAACAGTATAATATTAAATTGTTATATTTGATAAGGTTTGTAAAGAAATCCGTTTATAGGATGATGTTTTTATTTAAAATAAAATTAGTAAAAGCTACTTAAAAAGTAGCGAAGGAAATCCCAGCTTGTATTGGGAAATGCTTATGTTTGAATGAGATATACTTACGGATGTGCACGACTTTCGACGGTGCAATGTAAGTTTAAAGGTCCTTTTGCAGTCGACTAACGATCACTATTCATCCATATATCTCATAAATAGGGCTTATCCTTATGCAATACCAAATGCCTTCAATTGAGACGAATTAAGCGAAAAAATAAAAAAATAAACTATTGATCACTTTGGCAAAGCCGTTTTCTGAATGAAAGTGACATTACGAAATAATTCAAATTTCGAATGCTACCAACATTTAAAATATGATACAATTGGCTGAGTTTGTTATCAACGAGCCATTAAATCGAAATAAAAATAAAAAAACCTCCATATGCTCAATGAAATGAAAGAAGAAATTTCAATCTTAATTTCTGGCAGAGGAGTTTATAATAAAGATTGTATAATGTTATCAAAATAGGGTAAACCTATATAAAATTGTATAATATTAAAAAATTGTAAAGAAATATTGTAGAAAACAGTATAATATTGTTATAATTGATAAGGTTTGTAAAGAAATCCGTTTATAGGATGATGTTTTTATTTAAAATAAAATTAGTAAAAGCTACTTAAAAAGTAGCGAAGGAAATCCCAGCTTGTATTGGGAAATGCTTATGTTTGAATGAGATATAATTACGGATGTGCACGACTTTCGACGGTGCAATGTAAGTTTAAAGGTCCTTTTGCAGTCGACTAACGGTCACTATTCATCCATATATCTCATAAATAGGGCTTATCCTTATGCAACACAAAATGCCGTCAATTGAGACGAATTAAGCGAAAAAATAAAAAATTAAACTATTGATCACTTTGGCAAAGCCGTTTTCTAAATGAAAGTGACATTACGAAATAATTCAAATTTCGAATGCTACCAACATTTAAAATATGATACAATTGGCTGAGTTTGTTATCAACGAGCCATTAAATCGAAATAAAAATAAAAAAACCTCCATATGCTCAATGAAATGAAAGAAGAAACTTCAATCTTAATTTCTGGCAGAGGAGTTTATAATAAAGATTGTATAATGTTATCAAAATAGGGTAAACCTATATAAAATTGTATAATATTAAAAATTGTAAAGAAATATTGTAGAAAACAGTATAATATTGTTATATTTGATAAGGTTTGTAAAGAAATCCGTTTATAGGATGATGTTTTTATTTAAAATAAAATTAGTAAAAGCTACTTAAAAAGTAGCGAAGGAAATCCCAGCTTGTATTGGGAAATGCTTATGTTTGAATGAGATATACTTACGGATGTGCACGACTTTCGACGGTGCAATGTAAATTTAAAGGTTCTTTTGCAGCCGACTAACGATCACTATTCATCCATATATCTCATAAATAGGGCTTATCCTTATGCAACACAAAATGCCTTCAATTGAGACGAATTAAGCGAAAAAATAAAAAAATAAACTATTGATCACTTTGGCAAAGCCGTTTTTTAAATGAAAGTGACATTACGAAATAATTCAAATTTCGAATGCTACCAACATTTAAAGTCGAAAGTCGTGCACATCCGTAAGTATATCTCATTCAAACATAAGCATTTCTCAATACAAGCTGGGATTT